>JABSTR010000673.1:0-16549 GCA_013339765.2 Haemaphysalis longicornis | reverse complement strand
GGAAGCTTTGGTGCAAGGGGAGGAACCATGGACGCGGACATGGCTGTGACTGCGGCTGGTTCAGCCAAGCGTCCCCACATTGAAGAGAAAGACGACGCAGGAAGACGCGCACATGGGAGAGCCACCAGTGAAAGCGACTCAAGGGCGACGGCTTTCGTTGAGGCCCAGGCCCACTATCCACACCGGATAGGAACTGCGGAAACGCCGCCCGGCAACGCAGCCCGAGTGGACAGTGCAGCAGCGGGAGAGAACGCGTTAGCGCGTCCCGTGACGCGAAGGTAGGCGCCATGCTCTCGGCCTCAAATTGAACTGAAATGGCACAGGGACCCCGCCCTGAACATAGCTACGCTTAACGTCAGGGGATTGGCAAGCAAAAGAAAGCAAAGTCAAGTGCACGGCTGTTAACTGAGCATGACGTTGATGTGTTTAGCCGTTCAGGAATCCAAAATTCAGGGGGAGGCAGAGACTGAGAGCATGGTGCGACGGTTCGCGGCGAGATACTATGTGTGCGTTAGTCATGCAGTCGGAACCTCGGCGGGTTGTGTGCTTTTTGTGCGAAAGCTGCCGGGTTTAGTGGTTCAATCTGTTATCACTTGTGTGTCTGGACGGTTTGTTGTGTGCGACCTGTCTTTCTGTAAGGTTGAGTGGCGTATGGTGTGTATTTAAATACAAGCGTACAATACACCACTTCCAGGGTACAAGCCACGCCGGCTGGAACCGGATATACATAACTTTAGAACTGGTTCCGAAGTGCCGCAACTACAGTGTTCTGCCAATGTCCTTTTCTGACCATTGTATGGTCAAGTGTAGGATTGGGTGCAAAAAACGGAGTAATAGTTTCACATGGGACATGTGGAAGTTAAATGCAAAGCTTTTAAAAGACGAATCTTTCACTAGCTTAGTCACGGACAAACTTATCCGACAAAATTGAAGCGAAAACGCAAAATACGGTGGAGGCAATGTGGGAACTAACTAAACAAGCAGTCAAAATTAAAGCTATTGAAAGGGGCAGCTGCATAAAGTACGAACAAAATAAGAAGGAAACATCGCTACGAGCTTTGCTGCAAACATTAACAGAACAAGAAAGCAAACAGCCGGGGGCTTACAGAGAGACATAAGACAAACAAAACAAAAACTAGAAATAATAGATGAGGAACGTTATCAAGGAGCGCTAGTGCGAGCAAGAGCAGAACAGGTGATAGCGGGTGAAAGGCCTACAAAGAGGGCTTTGGGGTTGGAGAAGGCGCACGCTAGTCGGAACCATATAAGCGAGATTGATTGGAATGGCGTTACATCAGACGATAACAATCACATTGAGCGAGCGTTCTTCGAGTACTACAAATCGCTTTTCGCTTCCGGGAAGTTGATATTGAAACTTCAAGAAAGAATTCCTTGGCAACATGCCAAGACTGGATGATGAAACGAAGGAGCTGTTACAGCAGCCAATAACAGTAAGAGAAGTTGAAGAAGCTATTGACAATTTAAACCCGGGGAAGTCGCCAGGGCCGGACGGTTTAAGTGCGGCATTCATACAAACTTAAAAGTGAAATAGCTACAGTTCTAACTGCCGTTTTCAATGAAGCGTTTGATTTGAATGTCCTGCCACCTTCTTATGGATCCGCTCACATGATATTAATCCCAAAAACAGAGGATGGGGAAAAACTTAAACAAGTGACTTCATACAGGCCCATTTCACTCACGAATGTTGATTATAAATTTTTATGAAAATATTAGCAAGTAGACTTCAGGAGTGTATCCATAAAATAGTAGGCTCTCATCAAACCTGCGGTATACGAGGGAGATCTATATGTACTAACATTCACAAGGCCAGGTGCGTGCTTCGAGTGTAGCGATGCCGCAAAAAGTAGGTGTCGCGGTTCTTCAGCTGGATCTCGAGAAGGCTTTTGATTGTGTGTCACATGAAGTGTGCTTTGTATACTGGATTATATCAATGTAGGTTCTGTTATCAAAGATGGGGGTGGCTCTGGCGTACCGAAATGTGCACTACGCGGTTAGTGGTGAATAAGACATTGGGAGCGCCCATTGACGTGGCAACGCTCGGTGCGCCAGGGATGCCCACTTAGCCCATTATTGTTTTGTATTTACATTGAAACTTTGTGTTTGCGTATCCAAAATGACGTAGAAATTCGTGGATTCCGCCTCCTGGAGACCGAAGTGAAACTGCTGGCTTATGCGGATGACATTGCTGTGTTCTGTGAAAACAAAGAGAGCATTTATAGAGTAGTCCAGGTCACAAAACGGTTCAGTACCACAACCGGAAGCCTAGTAAATTGGGGAAAATGTCTTGGTTTCTGGCATGGCGAATGGCAATCCACCCCCAGCGTTTTTGCCAACGTGGCCTGGACAACAACCCCAGTTAGGTATCTGGGAGCCCCCCTACAGTTTTATAGGGATAGCGAACCATATTGGCGAGAACAGACAAAAGAAACTCGCGCGAAAGCGGACAAATGGAAAGGGGCTTATTTGTCCACGTTTGCTAGGGCGACCGTGTGTAATTTGTTCTTAGTATGCAAACTGTGGTATGTGATGCAGGTGTTGCACTGCTCACGCACAAACGTGCAAAAGTTGCATAGAGTGTTCGCTGTTTTTGTTTGGGCCTCGAATTGGGAGAGGTGCAGTCGTAACAACCTTTTTAGGCGTGTGAAAGATGGAGAGTGGGGCTAGCGCATTTATTTGTGCGACAACTAGTAAATAGATTTCTTTTTTTTAGAGAAGTAAGGGACCCTTTTCTTCGTACAGTGTGTCAATTAAGGCTAGGCAGGGTTCTCCCCGATTTTGTGATTACGACTGAATACATGACAGGAGGTATCTTTGGATATTTTAAGGAGGTCGTGGCCAGCGTAAAGTTTTTAAACGCAAGATTTTCAAAAGAGTATTTAAGTACGGTTGCGCGTAAGAAATTGTACCATGATATTGTCGATGTTGTGTTCCCTGTTCCCATGTACAGGGCTATGTACTTTGGAAGGCCCGGTAGCGATGTGCTTAAGAGGGTTAAAAGAATGCAGATTCAACAGGGGTTAAATCCGTTATGTTTAGGTTACATACAGGAACATTATTAGTACGAACATTTATGGAAGAAAGGGGGTTATTCGTACCATGGGGGACAGATTGTTTTAGTTGTAAATCCCCCGAGACAATAGATCATGTATTTTTGCATTGTTGGGAGGGAGTATATTTTTGGGATGTGCTACAGAGGACATTACACAAAGATTTTCCACTAGATCCTCACGGTATACGTTTCCTTGCAATAGGACAATGAGGATGGAGTGCCTTACGATTTAGTCATGGCACTGGGTCTCCATAGTATATGCGCTCTCGTACAGCAAGGTTGTACAATGATGTTGATGCGCGATGTGCAAGGGAGTATTTCAAAGAAAGCATTGGGCGATTTGTTGAAGTTATTAAGTTCCACCAGGAACTACCCGATTGGCTGCCGCAAATAGAGCAACTAATCAATATGAGGGCATTTTAAATGGACAAGTCAGCCCTGTAGTGGCTGGCAACTCCACCTCTTGTATGTGTACATATTTGCAATGTTGAGATGTAATCTGTTGTGAATTGTCAAAGACAGGCAATAAATACAAAAAAACGTCTGTGGCCGAGTGGTCTGGGGCGCTAGGTAATGTTGCCGCAAGTGTGTTGCCAGTCACGAGTTCGAGTCCCGCGGGTACGTGCTTTTTTTTTGTAAGTTAACCTTTTCGTTTTCTGCCGATGTTTTCTACATCGAGTTCATCCTTGTTTTGGGGCCGCAACGTTCATGGGCTCCACGAACTAGTTCACAGAACGCGCGCAGGCTGGCACTGGCGCGCTAGCGAGTTCTCGTTGGCGTGCTGTTGCCATAAGCACCGACTGCTTGCGGGCAGTGGGCACTAGGCCAGAATGAACAGACCCTTGGCCTGGTGCGAACACGCTTTTTACGATACAGAGCATGAGTGAGGCAAGCTCAAATATGGGGAAAAGCGCATGACATTTGGGCGTCTGCGGGTACGCGGAGGGCCGTCCATGCATTGCGTAGGCCCTCGGCTAGTGAATGCTACGATTCCAAGCCGTCTGGGGGCTTATCTTTATGCATATTTTACAGCTGACAAACATGGCAGAAGCGCGGTACGATGATTACTGATTGAGAATGCCCATCCAACAACGCCACGGTTGTGTTTTTCCAGACCGAAACCGAAACCGATACTTGTTTGGTGCTCACCTTGGCATCGTCCAATCACGTGCCCCGCTCCTCCCAACGTCACAGCTTTAGTTGGTGCGGCCGCCGCAAACCGGCATGGTAGTTTTTCTTTCTTCGCGCTTTGCAACATAATTACCGATTTGTCAACCGGATAAACGATGAAAAGTGTGCTATTTGAGCCAGTCTACGCAGTGCAAGCAAAAAACGGGAGCTTGACAAATTCACTTCAGTGTCCCTTTAAGTGTCGTGACGTCGTGGCCATAAAAGTCACGTGACAAATTGCTTTTCGTCACTGCCTTTATAGTTCACCCGAAGTCATTTGCGCTACTGTCGCATCGGCGAAGCTCGACGCCCGAGTTGGTTTCTCACAACGTATAAGTGATACCCGCGTGATACGTTGTTGTGGCTTGTTACTTGAATCATATCGTCGAACTGTTGCTCATTTGACTACAGGAAGCGCAAGTGGTAGCGCTCGAGTGGAGGAAGCACAGCTTGGTTATTGTTCTGATTTATTTTTTGTTCACCATGGCGAGCATGTGTGACACTGAGCTTCGACATAAGTTGAAATAGTTGGCCCGTCCATCCGTCACACTATTTAGCCTGTGGAGCCAACACACTGCACGAACGAGCGGCAATAAAGTAAAAAAGGCCAGAACCTAGATATATATATTGTAAGAAAACTGGGCCTGTCTCAGACAAACCCATGTTCATTCTCCGAGCCGGGGCTCCCCGCTTCTTCCGCGTGTCCCAGTCGGTGGCTGTCCTCTCTGCTGTTTTAGTAAATGGACCACTGGCCGTGCTCAGCACTTTTTTCCCAAAGCTTCACACCTCTACCAAGTTATACAGTAGACCCCCGCTTAGACAAACTCTATGTGCCATGATTAAGATGAACAACACTTTTGCTCGCTTCTAACGTCCACAACGCAAAAATCTCCGCTTCAGACTAATTTCTGGTAATACAAATTTTCACCGACCCCTCGAGTTTGTCCTAATGTATATATATTAGTAGAAATTAAGGGCATATTAAGGACGTGTTAAGGACATATTGGTAGAAATTAAGAAGAAATGGACGTGGGCAGGGCATGTAATGCGAAGGCAAGATAACCGTTGATCATTAAGGGTAACAGAGTGGATTCCTAGAGAAGGCAAGCGTGACAGGGAGCGGAAGAAAGTTAGATGGGCAGATGAGATCGAGAAGTTTGCGGGGATTAATTGGTCGCAGTTAGCAGAGGACCGGGGTAATTGGAGATTAATGGGAGAGGCATTTGCCCTGCCTGCAGTGGGCGTAGATAGGCTGGTGGTGATTATATATTATATATATTATATAGGTCAGTATAGGGCAGTCGGCCAGTGGCGTTGTCTACAGGACCTGTATACCCTTGCTTTGGCGGCACCAAAATTCAGCCAAAATCAAATAGCTTCTGTAGTAAAGTGTTTCTTTGTCGGTGCAGGAAGCCTGGTGGGTCTTTGGCGAATTCTGAACGCTTTCGTGTGGGGCGGTGCAGTGTTTGCATGGGATAGCCACTGGTGCTTTCCTTTGTTAACTGTTCAAGCTCTTATGTCCTTGGTGCAAGACGGCCCCTACACCCAGTTCCAGGCTCATCTCTTCCTGCCCAGCGGTCGTCAACGCTGGCCATTCGAGATTTTTCGGGCCGCGGAGGAGCTGTTAGGATCGGCCAACACAGGTCTGGGAAAAATTCCTCGCAAGCCCTAGAGCAAGGTGTGCGTGGATGAATCACCCAGAGGCACGAGGAGGCAAGAAACCCTGGCGCCAACGGCGGCGGCGGTTTCAAGGGGCGGCTTCTATATCCTCGGTTCACCGGACGCTGCGGGCCACTTCTTTCCTTCATACACGTATGAAAGAAGGGTCCACCGAAAGGAAGCTGCGGTTTCAAGTGCCCAAGCTCTTCGGTTTCCAACCGTCGGCGAGAGCAGGAGGTCACTCGTCTTCACGTGCTGGGAGCCGAGTTGAAATTCCGTTCTCACGGGGCCTCCAAAATGAAGACTTGCGCGAAGTGGTGCAACTCCGACACAAGACACGATCGATGACGTGGATATTCACCCTTTCCATCGACCGAGTGGGCCGTGTGCATCAGGCACGCCTCATGTCGTGGGCGGTACATCAAGTGCCGTCCACTGCCCACCTGATTGGACAACCTGTGTGAAGTTAAATTCCCTAGCCAGGGATCTGGGGAATACGAACTCTATTTAAACGACTGTATTCGTGTTATTCTTGTTCTCCTGTCTCGACTGTCATCATGTAGAATAAACCTCCTGTACAGTTTCTTCCTAAGCAGTCATCTCGAGTAGTCCGACACCATGCCGGGCCGGGACCTGCGGGCCTGAACGAGTCAGACAACCCAAGGGCCCTTCATCTCTAACAAAGCGCACAAGACAGATGGCGATCACGATGCCTCTCGGGAGAAACCGAGCACAGGGAAGGATGAGTACGTCCCATCACGACAGTTGCCACCGCGAACGGAAATTGTGGTCTCAGTACCAGGTTTGAGGACGAAATCGGCACTTGCCACGAAGCACTGCTGCTTGACGTCAGGAACATCCGTATAGTCCGTAGCGGTGATCTCAATGTCGGGGTATCGGCAAGAAATGACCGCGGATGCCGATGATAGAAAGTCCCATCCCAGAATGAGTTCATGGGAGCAGCTAGGTAACACTGCGCACTGAATATGGTGCCGAATTCCCTCTATCAAAACACGTATTGTGCAGTATCCGGATGGCTCGAGCACCTCTCGATTAGCACCGCACAACGAAGGTCCAGTATACGGGGTAGTCACTTTTCGGAGGCGCGAACACAACTTTTCATTAATCACTGATATACTGGCTCCGGTATCAACAAGGGCATCAACACAAAAAACTTCAACTTCCACAGACAATGTATTTGATGGTCCTAATGGAGGAGTTTTTGGCTTTTCGGCGAATGCAGTTTCCCCTCCAAAACTGCAGGCGCTAGTTTTCCGATTGGTTGTCATGTGGAGGGGGTCGCGGGTCGAAGAGGTGACAGAGAGCGGCGATATGGTGAGGGTGAGCGTCGCCGTGATGGACGCTCGGGCCGAGGCGGGCCGAACGAGGTTGGGGGCGGCGATGGTCGACGCGGGGGCGAACCATACCGCGAATCCCGCCATAATAGCAGACGGGGCGGTCACCCGGGAAGGGCTGGCGGCCAGGGTGCACGGTCGTGTAGTATCCCCGTGGCATGCTTGCTGCGGATATCGCTGTTAAGTGTCCCTGGGTCAGCGGGGCTTCCATTGGTAAGGCGGTTTGGATGCTATGGGCCGAGTAGGAGGCGTGGAGTCGTCAGGACCAGGAGGCGTCGATGGCGTCACACCCGAATAGATGCCAGCTCCTCTTTCACGAGGTCGCGCAGCTGAGGAGCTTCCGTGCGAAAGTGATATCGTGGGGCAGAAAGCGGGTCGCTGCTGCCTCCTCTTCGCGGATGATTTGGCGTATGAGGAACCGCAAGTCCGTGTCCCCTTGTGACGGGTGGTAGCCAGAGCAGGCGGTTGCCAGACGAACAGCCTGCAAACTCGTCCAGGCGCTGGCAGGTTGTGCGCACATCGCTGACGCTCGTCGGATTTGCACCGCGAGGGCGTGAACGCGAAAGAAGCGATGCCCTTCAGGATGTGGCGAACCTTGTCGGCCTCTGGCATGCTTGCATCCACGCGGCGGCAGAGAGCAACGGACGTCCTCTATGTATGAGGTATACGTCTCGTCAGAGCCACGGCCGCTCGATGGAAACTAGTTTTAGTTTCCATCGAGCGGCTGTGTCAGAGCGCTGAAGCCGAGTGGCCAGCTTCCGTTTCGCCTCGTCCGACCGAGCGGCTGTCGTGTGCCGAATATCTTGCGCAGCTCCTGGCAAAAGCTAGCCCAGTCGTCGATGCGGTGTTTATTGTCAGGAGACCATGTTTTTGCCACCTCGGCCAACGAAAAGGAAACCTGCTGCAGCTTCGCCGCGTCATCCCAACGGTTGAAAGCACTGACCCGAGCATACTCATCCAACCAGTCATCGACGTCTGCACCGCGGAGCCCTGCGAAATGCGGGGGGTCGCGCTCGCGGCAGGTGACGGCAAATGCAAGAGGCGCAGGAGTGGAGGCGCCAGCGTGGCTGCTTCCGGCCTCACGCTGCATCTGTGTTGAAGGCAAACGCCGACCGGAACTGAGCTCCAGGGGTGCGCTTGGAAGGCGATGAGGACGGGACCGAGGTCAACCTCCACCCAGTGGCGTCCCAAGGGGGGGGGGGGGGGGGCGAAGGGGGCGATCGCCCCCTCCCCCCCAAAGAGGTCCTCAGCTTCTTATTTTTTTGTTTTTTTTCGAAGCATTCCACTTGCGCGAGGTTAAATCCCACTTGTTCGAGGCCGCAAACGTGTTGCGACCGTCAGAAATACGGGCTCGAGTCAGCCGTTGCACCGCCTACGGGGAGTCAAAAACCACTGTGTCGCTAAGTGATTTGTACGCAAGCGGTTACAACCACATACGCGCACAACGCCGGCATTGTTGTCACCCTCCTCCGCAGAACTGACCAAAGGAGAGAAGCGGTTCTTATTCGCCCCACAAAAAAAAAAAAAAAAAAAAAATCGCCCCTCCCTAAAACAATCTCTGGGACCGCTACTCTGCCTCCACCACTTGTAGGCCGTGAGCAACGGGTGAACCCGGACGTTTATTCGGCGATCCAGTGGTTCCGAACACCGTACCGAGAGCGATGATGATGATGCACGAGGGAAGAGGATTGGGTAATGTTAATGAGAATGAGAATGTCACGGCCAGGAGGGAATGCGGGAGATTGCCCAGAGTGTATGAACAGTCCCTAAGAGTATGGTCCCTAGAAATATGTGCTAGTCTGCCGTCCGCCGGCCGCGAAGGGGGCTCCTCCGTGATGCATGCAGCGGCGGCGCTGCAGTCAATCGGAGCGCGGTGGCCGCCGGCGCGATGGTAAGGTGGCCCCATTCTAGCCACCTTAGCGATGGGCAGCGGCGGACGGCGCTCTGCCGTGCCGCTGCTGCCTTCGTATTTCTGCCCTATTTCTGGGCGGGTTCAGCCCATTTTAACTGCCCCTTTTCGAACCCTATCCGTTTCTGTCGACAAACCAGATTAGCCAAATAAGTTGGTTCTTACCAGTACGAAGAGTTTTAACCGAAGCGTGAAGTGACAGGAGTACGTTTTCGCGTATTATGAAGGATCGAGCCTTGTAAAAACCGCGGAATCGTGTCGCCACGCTATTTCGATTTCGACGCATACTCGGGGGCTTCGGGAACACTGCCGGCACGGCATCGTTTTCCAGCTTGGAAACATCATGCGGGACTTCAGCTACATTACCAAGCAAACAACCGTTCTTTGTGAATATCCCCGCCGTTGTTAACTGATTGATTAGTCAGCGCCTGAAAATGTGTGTGTGGTGTGTCGGCGCTCCGCTTTTTTGTATGGCTCTTTGGAACCGTCTTTCTTTGCAAGTTTCCCAAGATGTTGTCCCCTGTACGTGTATGTAAATAAAGCAGTTCGAACCGGTGCCTTCTGACCTTTCGCATCGTTGATCTGGAGGCCCTTAAGCGCACGTCTTCGCGGCCCCCTCAGTTTCAACTGGGAATCTGTTAAATGTAAATGTCGAATAAAGAAACAAGACGTGTGCACATGCATACGAAGTTTTATCACCTTCAGTCATCAGATACAGTGATTTCTCCATAACTCGAACTCGGATATCTCGAAATACCGGTTAAGTCGAAACCTTTTTTGCCGTGCATATACCTGCCATAGGCGACATTTTCCACCCTTTGTCTCGAAACGTCTATTCGGGGATCACGGATATCGAAATGTTGACAAAGAGGACGCAATGCAACATCCGCTGCAGGCAGCTGATAAGCTCTCGGTTAAAGCTTAGCTCCCATTACCCGCCGAACACTGTCGCGAACGGCAAATTTGCGCGGGGTGCACGGCCGATGTCCCGTTAGCGGAGTGCTGTCCGACGCCTACATTGTTGATATAGCTGGGGAAGACGCTTCTGATCATGTGGACGACGACGTGTCTCAAGAAGTGCCAAAAACGGCAGGAACAAGAAAAACATGCTTTGCCTGCTTCACAGCAAGATAGAATATAGCGTTGGCGACCAACAGTTGATGCGGCATTGAGAAGCTCGAGAACACACTTTTTTGGGACCAGATGCGAAGGCGAAACAGGCGTGCATCACGCAGTTCTTTTTCCGCAATACCTAAAAAAATTGTTTTTTTTTCTGCAAATTATTTTGCCTGTATTCCGGAAGCGTGCCTGTGCATTGGAGCGTTTGTTACCAGCACTAGCTCTTATTCCAGTGATCTGGCCATACATTTTTCGCATTTCGCTTAACCCAACACTCCGCTTACCTCGAAATTTTCAAAAATTTGGGTACTATCAAACCTCTTTTGCGTGCCTGTAATTTTCGTGAATACCACGATTTGAAACATTCGCCAGCATTGGGTACGTGAAACTGATTTTTAATAACACCCGGCTGCAAATCAGTAACTTTGGTTGCATTCCTCATTGCACAGGTTCTTTTTGGTAACCCACACACTCGGAGGGAATTGCGAGACGCACGCGGGGAAAGCAAAACGGGTGAATATTTGTGTTATGGCCAATCATTATAATCGCGGCTGTTTGAAACCAAGGAGTAAAAATATTGAGGTTTATTTATACTGTCATGACCATATATACCTTGCTTTATCCCCCTCCCCCCCCCGCACTCTGCCCAAAGTATATAGGAACAAGTTTTTGCTGGCACAACATTTTACTCAAGCTTTCGCTTTTCTTTTGTCAGCCTACCAGCCGTCTGCGTGCTTGTCACCGTCAATGACGTTCGGGAATGACCCGGTAAGTTTCGATGTGGAACAAACGCAGCTTCTGGTGCCGCAGGGAGTTCTTTTTGAACGGGATCTCACTGTCTGAACATTGATGGTTGAACGCGAAGCTTTCTTGTCCTTGTCGTCTGAGTTTTGAATTTGACTCATTGAGCTTTCACTTTGGCTCGCACGCATTTTGGACTTATGATCGCGCCGGATTTGACATCGACCCTTTGCCGTTTCATTTCACGCGAAGAAAGCTTCGTGTTCAACCATCGTTGCGGAGTGGAGGAGTGGATAATTTTTCTGACTGCACTCCTCTCCAAATCCAAACTGCTTTGACCATGTTGGAAATGTGCATTGAGATAGACGTCGGCTTCAAAACGCGATGGAGCCAGCTTCGATTCTGACCACGGGAAGCGTTTTTTTTCCCTCTCACTTTACTCACGAACAGCACCGTCGTCAGAGACAGTTGGCTTTCCTGCAGTCTTTTTCGAGGCGACATGGGCCATCAGTGAGACATAGAAATCTTCTTTAATAATGGTTCAAGCGGTGGTAGTGAAACGGCTACGCTAGTTGGTGCGGTTTCATCCTTCGCTCTCACTCGCGAAATTCAGCGGCCGCAAAGAGGCTCCAATTCGCGAAAAACTCGGGGTGTGAAACTCGGGGCGTCTTATAGTGCTATCGTACCTTCAATTGTGAGCTGATGTACCTCGTACCATTCGATTTCACCGCTCTAAGTGGCCGACAAACTCCGATGCGCGCTCGCGCTCCGCGGCAGTAGCGCGGTAGCGCGCGGCACAGGCCGGCCGGCCGCTCTCGCTCCGGCCGCTCGGGCGCTCCGATTGCTAGCAGCGCCCTCTGCGCAGCGCTGTGCGTGCATCAGCGGCGCGGACACGCCTTCCCATAGAGAAAGCGCGCAGACGGCAGACTAGCACAATTTCTAGGGACCATAATAATGCATTGCGCGGGACGAGCCCGAGGAGAGGAGAATGCGGCGTCAGAGGAGGTTGGCTTGCCAAAGCTGTGCCGCCTGACGTCATGCTCCCTCCTAACATTTTTCTTCCTCCATGCTTTTTTTTCCTCCATGCCGGCGTCGTCCAAGCGCTGCGTGCGGAGCTGCTCCTTCGTCGTCGGCGCGGCGCTCCCTTGGCGCGCCGTTCGTTACCACCTTTGAAACAACGTCGAGGCTACGCTCGAAACACAAATGGTGCAAAGAATCCTTTCGGGTACAGCGTCCAAGAAAGCAAATGCAAAGAAAACTGATGATACTCTAACACCAGACACGGAGCGCTGAGCGATCACGCTGGCTGCAAGCGTCGTTGCTCCTGCGCTCACTGTATCAGCGTTGCCAGATTGAAAAAAGGCTTCGACACCAGCTCCCTGCCAAAATTGCACCAGATTTCACCAGCAATAAAAAAATGTCAGATGTGACGTATTTTCGGGTACTTCACTTATTTTTAATCGTCGGCAGCAAATCGCGCCTTCTTACTGCTTCTTTTTTTCATTTTCACTGCCCTCTTACAGCCTAAATTAAACTGTTTTCTCGATAAAATAATAAACGCATAAGAAAGGAGTCCAAACACACGTACTACAATGCAGTTCTTAACATGGAAAGCTTCGACACTTTAAAGACACCTATACCACAAATTATACACACATTTTTTTTTTGGTCAGAAGTAATCAAAACAAACGCATAAGAACGAAGTCCAGCACACAATGAGAAAGTTCGGTTCATGAAAGGTTTCAAAGTCCAGATTTCAGGAAAAAATTGCTAAGCATGAAATCCTGTTACACAACAGGTATTTCATAGTCACACTGACATAAAATATCTGTTGACACCAAGCACATGCACCACTATATACATTAACACGGAAAAAAAAAAACATAAACGGATAGAACAATCGCCCGAGTTCACTATTACAATGATTCTTGTGTTGCGCTCCTTAGGCGTGTCGTGGCAGCGTTCCACGATGGGGCTTGAGGGATTTACGGCAGAGCTTGCGCAGCAGTAGCCTTCCGTTTGCCGACCACACGCTAGTCAGCCACAATTTTTTTGCTTTCTGGAGTGTACACAATCACCACACGTGAGAGCGTCCATCCGCATGCGCACGCGTAAAGCACCGACCCGAACGCATAGCTAGGAACAGATGGGAGCAATATAACCAACAGCGTATGCGAGCAAAAACTGCGTGGAGAGCTAGGAGCTAGAAGAAAGCTTGACTACTACGACATGTGATAGAGCGCAAGCTTCCCATTGCCCGCCGCGCACAAATACAATGTCCGAAACGGGAAAACAGCGGAGAGGAACAAAACAATAACAAACCTCACGTGGCACAAAACGTATCCTCCCAGGTCACGTGGTTCTGTTTCTCTCGCGCGCACTCCTTATGCAAATTAAAAAAATAAAAAAAATTGCATCATGCATTACGCTTCCTGACAGGTCAAGTGATGTAGTTTTTCTCTCACACTCTTTCAACTCACGTATGCGCAAATAGCATGCGAGACCGAGAGAGAGACCGAGAGAGAGAGAGAGAGTGTTCCTCTCTGAAATGCGCGCTGGGAATCGTCCCCCCGATGGTCACTTCCTAGTGCTACAGTGGCTAGCCACTGTACTAGTGCGGCCGAGTGTGGATGTGGGCAAGAATGTAGCGGCAGCTACGGGATGCAAATCAAACCGCTAACAAAACGGCGTAAATTTGAATAGTTTAGTGACAAGCCATGTCACAAAATGTTTCACCAGTTTTCACCAGATATCATCTGGTGTAGCCATTCCGGGACATCAACACCAGGCGCCCCCAAATTTCACCAGATTTCCAAAATCTGGTGCCGAATTTCACCATCTGGCAACGCTGCACTGTATGCCTGTATCCTTCCGCCGAGAACGGAGGAGCGTCGGGAGCGGTTTTTCGCACTTGATCTCACCCCCACTGCTCTCTGCGCATGCGCCGCGTTGCTATGGCAATAGAGGCGCGTCGCCTGCGTCGTCTGCTTCCTCTCCGCCGCGGCTGCACTCCGTGGCGCCGAAGTCAAACAGGAGTGCGCGCGCACGCCGCTCGTCGATGCGCGCCGTCGGCAACGAGAAGCGTGTAGCGCGTATGCGATCACAATGAAACAAAAACAAAGCAAAACAAAGAAAGAAAAGAAGAAGATTCGAACGCGAGAGATCGAGGCATTGGGCACATTTTTCTTCTCCCTAGCAATGAACAGCTGATCTCACGATTCAGTGCTTTCGTCAACTGCAATAGAGAATGCTTCAAACTCATGGCATCGGTTGATTAATCCTTTCTCAATGTCTCCACAGATCTCGTTAATTCTCTGGGCGACTGTGTTTGGAGAGAGGCTTATTTTCTCGAATGTCTTTTTCATGCTGGGACAGGTAGCATCAGCGACTCCGAGCAGGCACTGCTTCACGAACAGACCTTCAGTGAAGGGCTTGGATGATTTGGCGATAAGCTCAGAAATGACGAAGCTTGCGCCCTTACCGTTTCGTCGCTTGCTTTGGCAGCCTTTTTGAACAGGTTTTGCTGCTTTCCCAACGCCGCCTTCAGTTGAGTCACGGTGTGCTCGCGAACGTTGCCAGTAAGAGCACCATACTTCTCATGGGGGCAAGACATGAAGTGGCGTCGAACATTGTACTCCTTCGGCACAGCCACAGTCTGGTGGCAGACTAAGCACAACACCTTGTCTCTTGATTCCGTGAAGAAATAAGAAAGTTCCCATCGCTCCTGAAAGCACCTCATCTCGTCTTCCACATTGCGTTTTGCAGACTGCTTGGACAACGACATTGTGGCTCGCTAGACTTCCACAGCAGAAAGCTTCGCTGTTTGCAGACCGTCCAAAAAAAAAAAAAAGTCAAAAAGACCCTGTCACATTTACGGAGGCGACAGGCACGTAGGAGCACAATTATGTAGTGCGCTCTATCATGATTGACTTGGGGCGCCGCTACCATCCATGCACAGTGCTGTCAACAGCTTGCGAGTCGGAGGATAGGCGCTTGGTTTGGCGTCTCAATTTAGCGCACGCGAACAGATATGTGGCGTTTGATGTCTGGAAGTGCACAGTTTTGAAGGGCAATGTGCAGTCTTTTCCTCAGCAGCGAGATGCCACTCTCTCCCAGGCCATAAATAACGCTGCGACACGCCCCTAAACGCACGTGGGTGCATTTTAGAGCCCGAACCTAGAGTCCGACGTGCGGCTGCGTCCTTTTCGCTACAGTTGCAGCGCAGTAAAAGTATTTGACACAAAGACGAACAGGAAAGCAAATATCCACAAACACCATACAACACCCGGAAACCTTCGCGCTTTCGCGGAAGCCTGGAAAACTCCGGACAAGCCGCCGTTTTTCTCATTAGTGACGTGCCGCCCCGTTCGCAGGGTCATAAAACGCTGCGGGCAGTTCTCCGCGGCCTGTGCTCGCCCAGCCCTGTGCGCACTGTAGAGTGCTCGATACACAAGTCGCAGTTGCTTGTGACCATTGTGCACCCGACTTAACGGCGCCCGAATCGAGGGGCCTTCGGAAAAGAGGGGTTTCCGCTCTGGTAACGCGAAGCCGTGAAAGACGATATCCACGCGTTTTCGAGCAGTCTCTGGCCACTTGCGTCCTTGGCTACACAAGCAGGGCTCCTTGGGAACACCTGCCAATGCTGACTGTACATCCTATCCCCCGCCACATGAGTGTGGAAAACGACCACGAGCGCAGAGCCCACAGAGCGCGTGCCACCCGCCATTTAGCGGCGCAGAAGATAGACCAGGGTTACACTCCGGTCTACACCGACGCCGCCGTATCAGACGACGGTATAGTTGCTACCGCCGCGTACTACTACGGAAACGGACAAAGTACTCGTCGCTTCCTAGGAATTAGTGATCCCGGTCATGCCGAAGCGTTAGCCATAGCAGATGCCATCACGAACTTCACCGGCCGACGGAAACTGCTTATACTGACTGACAGCCAGAATGCGATCCGCCTCTTCTGCCGCAATAAAATAGCCACGCACATTCGCAAAATTCTCGAAGTGCATCTAACTTCCCAACCAGAGCTTTCGGTTGAACTCCGCTGGATCCCAGGTCATCAAGGGATACCAGGAAATGTGGCGGCTCACCAACTCGCGCGCGAAACTCTCTTCCGCGAGTCTGAGCCTCCAATTGCGCTGCCGGAGGAATACGACCGCCACACCAGCCGCGTCGAAGAAAGACAAACCAGGCACCAAAAGTTGGTAGACCTTCGCACCGATCAAGACACACCCTGCGTTCCTCCCATCTCTTGGCCGCGATCGAAGACAAGTTGCATCCGCCGAGCTCAAGCAGGTGTCCTACGCACCCCACATATCATGCACTACATAGAAAATAAACATGGCCACCCTAGCTGCCCACGCTGCGGTCACGGGTACCCTAACAACCAGCAATACATATGGGACTGCTTAGAGATTATCCAGACAAGAAACATATACACTGACTCCCTTTCCCCTACTCCTGGCACTTGGGCGGAGTGGCTTGACCCCCCAGAGGATCTCCAAAAACAACTCAAACT
>JABSTR010000672.1:0-66855 GCA_013339765.2 Haemaphysalis longicornis | reverse complement strand
CCTCAATATTTAAAACGCGCGGGATAACTACGCCATATTATCAAAACATTAAACACACAAGGCCATTACGCGACGTCATTATCACAAATCATTCTTGAGTCATTTGCCACCTCTTTTTATGTCGACTCAAAATGCGTATGTGACCAAGCGGACGGGCTCAATGGACAGTTTTCTTAGATTCAGAGTTGTGCGCACAAGCGCCCAACTGCCTGAAACGGCGGCCGACACTTTTGGATGGCGCGGTATTGGCATGCTGGTGGTGCATGTATTTTTCGGTTCGGGGTCGTATGGAGGGTCCGAAAACAGTGCAAATCACGGGGGGCTTTTCGATGAGGACCACGTGGACTATGGCGCAAAACGACGACCAAAACGACGCGCACCGTACGCGTATTCTTCAGCTTTCGCAAGCGCTTCGTAACTGGTGGGCTGTTCGCCCCCTTCCCCGGTGCCGTTGCTTTCGCGCTGCAGCTTCACGCCAGCAGCTATGGCGGCACCACCACCACCGACGTCCCCCCACGACGCTAAGAGAGCTGACACCGACATCGTGCCCTGTATTTTTACCCGGCCGCTGACCTCGTCCAAAGAGGCGTAAAGTAAAGGCGTCTTTGGCTGACCACGCTGGTCCTTTTGCGAGAAAGCATTGGCCAGCCTCGACCTCAACCTGTCCTATCGACTCCTCCCATGTCGCCGCCTGATCGGCAACTCGTCCTGCGGTGTCCTCTGCGTCTGCCTCATACATCACGTGTCGGCAGTGCGGGCCGTTTTTCTGGGGAGGCAAAAAGAAAAAAAAAAACGCCTCTGAGTTCGGGATTTCCGCGCACGTTAAAGATCCCCGGGTGTTCGAAATTAATCCGGAGCACTCACTACGGCGCGCCTCATCGCCTGTGAAGTGTCGGCGCGGTAAACCCCACAATAAATCAATCAAAGTGTTCGCAGAGGTCTGCGTCCACCAACCGCCCAGTACCGTTGGCGTAGTTGTCGCGGTCACTAGCCTCACACACAAAGGAAAGACAAAAAGAAAACCGAGGCTCCTTACACTGCCGTCACACGTGCCCTCTGCTGTGGCAGCGAAAACACTGCCTGCCCTTCCAGTGACACGCGCCTTCTCATTTGCCCCGCGATGTTTATGTGGCAAGTCACCAAAAATGACCCCTCCTTTCCTTCAACTTCAGGGTAACCGACCGCAACGTCGAATCCTTGTCCTGAATGCCACGGGTGCGCCACTGCTCCCTGCGCATGACACCGACCTGCTTGTACGGTGCTAGCGGAGCGCAAACGGCGTTGTTCAGCACATTGTACAGAAGCCAAAGAAGCCTATCCCGCAGTTTTTGGTGAGTTGAGTCGATAAAAATAGGGTGGTTGTGTGTCACCATCACGGTATTTATGGCGACATTCTTTCTTACGCCATCTGCCAATTTGAACGTCACTGCCTTGACGTGTCTCATATAATGAGCGCCCAGTGGAAACAAATTATTAAACAATGCCAGGCTAGCCAAAATGTGTCACACATTATTGACACGGCAGAGGCCAGCATACTTGTACGAATTAATAAATTCCTGTTTAACATAAACTGACCTGAGAGAAATGGAGCCATTGAATTTAACAATAATCTGTAACCTGACAACAGATCCTGACACCGTGACCGAAAGGCCCACTCCAGTCCCTGTTTGGGCGAGTCGCCAGCCTGTGTCCGCAGGCTAGCGGCACCAGGAGCAGGATCCCTGAGCTGCGCGTTTTCTCTGTGTTACTTGTCCGACCCACATTAAGCAAAAACTTTCTTAGTGGTACTCATGGCGTTCTGCCAAAAAAAAATGCATTTTCCGATAAATTGCTTGGTCGACCGAAAGCTCTGATAAGCCTTCTAGACACAAGGTGCGTGCGTGAAACCGGAATTTCATTGCGTCGAAACTGTTGCTTGAAAATCGCGAAAACAAAATGATTCTAGATAAAAAAATACACGCATTGATCATACAGAAGCAGTATATTAGTATACCTGTATCTCATAAACCACGTCCTGTATCTCATAAACCACGTATCGGAATGCAATGTGATATTTCGTAGATGCATTTTATTAGTGCACGAAAAATCGTCGCATGGGTTCGTTCTTCGTGTTTTTTTTGATTGATGCTTGAAGGTTTGACGATCAATTTGACTCCATTTTAGCGAAAGTTGGACGCACTTTTAGGTTTTGCGCTTTTTTGAGCATTCTTTAGAAACGGATGGCAAATCGTTATGCACTCTGCGCTATGTACACGTTGTAATATAGCCACATCCGCATTCCCTACTGCCCCCTTCTCCGTCTTCTCGTAAAAATCTGCGGATAAAAAGAAGCGACTAGTGACGGCCAAACTCACGGTCGCTCTTTCACAAGGCAAGCCCTCTACTAATGAGCTATAGGGCACCTGTTTTCGCCACACTTACTTGCACAACCATAAAATACACGCATTGATATACGGATAAAAAGAAGCCTCCAGTGAAGGTAGAACTCAGGCATGCTGGTTTACAAAACCAGGGCTAAACCACTGAGCTTCAGCTTTTTTTATTGCCTGCTTACACGTTTGTACAGAACAGAAACAGAAATGCATAATGTTAAAACCTGTCAGCCAGCCTTGGCTCACGGGGAGGTTTTAAAACTTGCTAAGGCACACAAGATCATCCAGGACAGGCTACCACTCTGGAGGTTCATGCTCTACACAGAGCACCTCCCGTATGCACTGCACACTTTCAATAAAGTTTTCCCTGAGAGGCGGGGCGTTGATGTCCGCATTTCGCAAGGCCATTCTCGCTCTCCGTATGCTGTGCAGACTGAGCACCATAATTAGGTCACACGGTACACCTCCCTCACTTTCCAGGAGCAGGAACCGAATTCCGTGTGGGGTTATGGGAAACTCTTTTTTCAACAGGCGCTGAAGGATGTCCCAGTGGAACACCGGGTCCCAGCTTTCAATAAACACATGATTGACCGTTTCCGGCTTTTTACACAGACTACAGTTTGTTGTCCATCGGGTGAAGAAACCTGTATCTGCTAACCATACATTTACAGGTAGCGTCCCGCTGTGCAGTTTAAAAAAAAAGATTTCATACTTGGTTTTACAGGCATTCTTTTAACCCTGCTGAGAACATCAGATCCGGTGCCCTTTCCATATAACGACCTATACAGATGTACTGGCAAACAAACATCGACCAGGTCCTTGTACAGGCACTTTCTTGAAACGCTAGACAGGTATTCAAGTGAAAACCGCACTTTCAGAAACTCAAATGGCAGGGCTACTTCTCGTAGGTATCCCCTTACCCCATTACCAAAATGACTGCTTGAGGACACAACAAACTCAGGTAGCACATTCCTCAACTGGACTTGAATTACCATGCGCAAGAATAAATCTTTTGTTCTCGCAAAAAACAAAACCTTGCGACAACTTGTCGTAAAAATAAATGGCAGAGACCAAGTCCTCCTTTCCTTACTTATCTCAAAAGATTAGCATGACTAGTTCTTTCCCAACTGGATGACCAGATGAATACAGCAAAAGCCCTGTGGATTTTATGAACATTTACACAAATCATGCATAACACTTGTAGCACGTACCACACTTTGGTTAACAAAAAAAGGTTGCAGATCATGGCACGGGCGAACATCGAAAAGTTGCGCCCTTTACAGTTTCTTGTCTTTTCCCTCAGCTTTTCTGTTTTGTCACTCCAGTGCTGGCCAGTATCACGATAATGTTCCAGCGGCACACCGAGATACTTTGTCGGCAAAGCTGCCCATTGTATGTTCTCGAAAAGAGGGGGCGTTGAGTTCCAGTTTCCTTGCAAAAATCCCGAACATTTATCCCAATTAACTACCGCTCCTGATTTTGTGCAAAAGGACTTCACCACCTTAACTGTTTCCCTTACGCTCTCTTGATCCCGACAAAAAAAACAGCAATATCATCTGCGTAAGCGAGCAGTTTTACTTGAGCACTCAGCACTAAGCACGGAGGAATAATTTATTCTTGCTCCGTGGCACTGAACGACAGCAGCACGCACTTTCCTTGTCCTTGTTTCAAGCACCAATATTATGCATGCTCTGATAAACGAATAAAAACAAGCCGCCAGTGAGGGTCGAACTCACGACCGCTGGTTTACAAGACCAGTGCTCTACCACTGAGCTATAGCGGCACCGCATTTCCTGCCATTCCTTGTAGCACCAATATTATGCACGCTCTGATAAACGAATAAAAAGAAGCCGCCAGTGAGGGTCGAACTCATGACCGCTGGTTTACAAGACCAGCGCTCTACCACTCAGCTATAGCGACCGCGTTCCCTTGCCCTTGCTCGTAGCACAAATATTATGCACGCTCTCATAAACGAAAAAAAGAAGCCGCCAGTGAGGGTCGAACTCACGACCGCTGGTTTACAAGACCAGCGCTCTACCACTGAGCTATAGCGGCCACGTTTTCCCTGTCCTTGCTTGTAGCACCAATATTATGCACGCTCTGATAAACGAATAAAAAGAAGCCGCCAGTGAGGGTCTATCTCACGACCCCTGGTTTAGAAGACCAGAGCTCTACCACTGAGCAACAGCGGATTTTTTTCTTTATTGCTGGTTTCAGATATAATCCAGATACGGTGGTACATATGATAAAAACCCTGTCTTCACTGAAGCCACCTTAACATGACTAAAAACGGGGCATAGACAATAACTTTTCGAATTTATGCAACCATTCAGGAGTACATTTTTTACTCTTCCACATTTCTTCAATACGTTGGGCACTCTCCAGAAATACTGCCTTGCCGGCCTTCCGCCTACGTCACAGTGCGGAAACGCCATTCGAGACCTCCAGATTCCGTGGAGGGCCAGCAACATCACAAGGTCATAAGGCACTCCGTTATCTTTTTGCACCACTAAAAACCGGATGCCATAAGCGCTCAACGAAAACTTCATTTTCAGTGTTCTCTGAAGAACGTACCCCAAAACACCCCATTCCAACATTCCAAAAAGACATGTTCCACCGTCTCGGTGTTTTTACACAAACAACAGTCCACACCTCATGGCACAAACAGACACTTCTCCAACATCCATGTTTTAACTGGTAACACTCCAGCATGCAGTTTAAAGAATAATGTTTTAACAACCAGGGGAACGGCCATCGCTTTTACAGGTTTCAAAACGTTCTGCCCAGGGCCCACCGGAAACATCAATCGGTATAAAGGAACCGAAAAACAGATTTCAGCAAGCTCTTTATACAACTTTTTCTTCGACACAGCACTCAACTGCTCTATCGAGAACCATACACAAAGAAATTGTGTCCCTCGTACAACTTCTTTCGCTGGCCTCCGGGTGTCTCCGAGAAATGGGGCGCTGACGAGTGATGCCAAGGAAGGGTGTTTCGCATGGTGGAAGCGTTTTGTGGACACTTCGGGGGTCAAATTCACTTTTTAGAAGATCCCACCTTTGTATGGCACGTCCCTGAGGAGTATGCTCGAGATGATTTAGACAAAAAACAAGAAAATGCCAAGCGCTCGTGTGTGTGTGCCTTCCCAGCCACCGTTCAGCATCCCTGGTGCACATTTTTTAAGACAAGCATGCCGACTTAGGCAGATTGGCCAATGTTGCGGCGATCGCCCGGCAGTTAAAAAAACCAAGAAAATGCTGAGAACTTGTGTTTGCGTGCCTCGCGGCAACCGCCTAGCGCCCCGGCGTACGTTTGTCACACATGTGATATAGATTTCAGAAAGGTTGCGATGTTGCAGGCAGATTTTAAGAAGGCGTTCGACGAGGTCTGTCATGACGTCCTTTTACAAAAAACTCGAGCACGTAGGAATGGGAAAAAAATTCTATACGTTGGGAAAGTAGCCCACCACCAATGTACAATTAAGTTATTCGTTGACGGGCACCTGACCCCTCCTGTGGATGTGTGCACGTCAGTGCGTCAGGGCGGCGCCTTGTCGCAACTCCTGTTCGCGCTTAACCTTCAGCCTTTGTGTACCACAGTTGAACAGAGTCCTCTAGTGCAAGGTTTGTGCCTTGAATCTTGTGAGCTGAAAGTAACGGCTTACGCGATGATGCTTCCTTTTTTTCGTAATAATCGAGAGAGCATTTGTAATGCAGTGAGCATTACGCGAGAATGTTGCGCTATGACGGGAAGCACAATCGGTCAACTTAAAAAAGTGTGCCGAACTATGGCACCGCGAGTGAGCCCCGTGTTGCGTATGGCCAACCCATGTTTCCTATCATTAACACATCGCGCTGGTGACCCGTTTACTGACACATTCATTGGCAACCGTCGTTTCTTGAGACAATGTACTTCGTATAATAATTTATTCAAACGTGTTGCTGCAAAATCTAGTGGTGAGATGAAGCTTCTAACGACGTACTGTTGGTCCATTTGTAAGACATATTTTTAGTAATTTCGTCTAATACCAACATAACTTATAGGTACATCAAAACATCATTCTAAACTCAATATTCTCACAAACCTCAAAGTAAAATACGTTATAACGAGGGCAGCAGGGTGCGCAGACAGCTATGAGTGATCTCTGTTCAGTGAAGTGCGTCTCTATTCCCGCCCCATAGGCCAGGATAACACAGGCAGCCCTTACGCACACGTCATCAATCACTCATTCGGTGAGCTCTTGAAAACTAACAAGGGACTCCTGGCTTTAGCCAAAAGTATTCGATTTGCGTTCAAGCGCCATGTTTTCATTCCGCAAAGCGGAAATGGGGAATCCACTATGCTCGCCGCATCATGCTCAACGATTCGTGGTTTCCCTTTTGTTAATCCTGTGGTCACCAGGTATCACTTCCAACCTACAAACCATGCGCTGGTGCGGAGCACCACTCAGTAAGTATGCATGAGATATTCTTACCCACTGCATAATAATTCACTAGAACTCATGGTATTTTACTCCATACAATATTCGCTTAAGGTTTCTTTCCGGCCTCTCTGCAACTTGTTTTGACGATAGTTTAATACAGTACCTGTGGAGAATTTTTCAAAGTTATTCATCAGCCAGACGCATATCCAGTGTATAGAAAATACGGTAGGCAGCAGAGTTGCTGACGCCGCTTCTTCCTCTGCACGCATGGAGTATGTCTGTGGTTGAAGCCCTGACCTTCACACCTCGCTCCGTTGCGGTGCCGTTTGGCGCCAGCATCATTCCGCATTATAGTGCAAATATGTGTGAAATATTTACACGGGTAATAATGGGCATTTTGCAAAATTTACACAAAGGAAAGTACAAGCGAACATTTCGACCACAATTTTAAAGAAAATGTGCAGGGAGGACCACTTTTATAAAAGGTTTTCAAGTGAAGCTGATAGTGGTCTGTCCATTACTTCTATTGCTCTGGTTGATTTTTGCGGGTTTTGATCACAACTTACAAATTTAATCCAGAGCATCCGAAGGTGCTATGTGGTTATGGCAGTGTTCCTCATGCACAACGTTGGACGTTGCATTTACATGGACTGATTGGATGTTCCTGACAAGGCGGAAGAAAAAAATACCGCATCTGTAAAAAGTTCAGGGCTATTTTGGCATACTAAAGTGAGACAAGGACAATTTCTCGGTCTTCTGGTAAAATACGACTCACCGATGGACCTAGCACAGCCGCTTAAGCCCGAATTTGAGCATTGGTATAAATGAACGAAGCGAGACTAACCTCACGTGGCTTCCCGCTCCGAGGTTAGTTTCAGTAAACGTAGCATAGAACAGAACTGTACTGTGTAATGCGTAGCATTCTTTGTCGAGTGCCCCCACAGCCAAGACCGTGTAATGCCCTGAATTTCCACAAAAATGCGGATATCATGGAAGCTAAACCTGTAATCGCTATAATGGAGTGAATGAAGATAACTGGTGGTACCGAATTAAGAAAAACTGAAAAAATACCAAAAATATAAAGAAAACAGAAAATGGGAAACCTGTGACGCCCTGCGTATTCACAATAATGCAGATTTCACTTAAGTTCCAAATTTAATCGTTGCAATAACATAAATGGAGATAATTGGTGAAACGAAATCTTCAAAAACTGAAAAGCAGGAAAAATATTAAAAAATTTGAAGAATGCCAAACGTATACCAAATGCCATTTTCACAATATGCAGATTTCGCGAACGCTCCATTTGTAGTCGTTATAATAGCGTAAGCGGACACAAGTGGTCGAACGAAATTTTGAAAATTAAAAAAAATAAGAAAAATATAAAATAAATACACAAATGACGAACCCTGTAACGGCCGGCATTTCCACAATAATGCAACTTTCATGAATTTTCCAAATGCAATCGTTGTAATATGGTAAATGGAGATAATTGGTGGATCGAAGTTTTGAAAAAGAGCAAAAAAAGAAACATTTAGAACATACCGATAATGTCTAAATGTATACCGCATGACATTTCCACAATAATGCAGAGTTCGGGAAAGTTCCACCTTTAGTCGTTATAATAGCGCAGATGGTCATTCATAATTCGTCGAATGAAATCCTGAAAAACTAAAAAAAAGGATATAATGTAACTACGGGAAAAGGCGAACCGCGTGTCGCAATGCATATCCACAATAATGCATATTTCGGAAAAGTTTCAAATGTAATCGTTGTAATAACGTGAACGGAGATAACTGGTCGGATGAAATTTCGGAAAATTAACAACTAAGAAAAATGTAAAATAATAAGGAAAATGGCAAGTTGTACCTCATGGCATTTCCACAATAATGCAGCTTTCGCGAAAGTTCCACCTGGAATTGTTGTAATAGCGTAAACAGCCATAATTTGTCGACCGAAATTTTTAAAAACTAAAGAAATATTGGAAATATAACATAATTACGGAATATGGCGAACAGTGTAGCACCCTGCATTTCCACAATAAAGAAGATTTCGCGAAACTTTCACCTGAAATCGGAGATAATTGGTCGGACAGGATTTAGAAAAATAAAAAAATGGATTGAGAAAACTCACTCTCAAGACAGGCGACATCAGAATGCTACGCATTAGTAGAAAGTTCTCTGAATTACTGCAGACTTTTTTTAATTTGGAAATCTTGATAAAGTGGGCTTTGAGGTAAAAAATCTGTGTTGGTTGTTCTTTTCTAACAACAGATTTTTTAATACAATAATACAAGTAATGGCGCAACTTTTTTTGACTTGGCGAAACGGGTGACAAGACACTCCAGCAAGCACTGTATATTGAAATTGCCGTGAAAAAAATCAAGGCACTCTAAGAGACTACGGATTCAAGCGACAAACTTTGACGTCGCAGTAGTTAGGCTCCTCAACCACCAAAACACTTTAATAAAACGAATACATTGTTCAGCTTTGCGTTTGTGAGTGTTTTCAAGCTATACAAGGCTTCCGGAACGAGCCACACGTAGCCCCTCTCAACCTTCTCTTTACAAAGAAGGCCTGGCGCCATCCCATTCACTAAAGTATTCTACTTTACTCCACGCTACTTCCCTGCTTTGTTCACGAAGAGGAATAGTTATTAGCCACTGTATCGCTGACCCTTTTTAGGTTTGTCTATCTTCAGACATCGGTTCTTCACCCGAATTATGGCAATGTCCGCACCCAAGGATAGTCGGTAACCTTCCTCTCATGCTCCAAACACCAACCTAAACTTAAAGAATATAAGAAACATAAAACCATACCAGCCTAACCAATAAAAACCTCAAAGAAATGTGATAGTACTGACTACAATACGCAGGCATCAGAGAAATGAAGGAGCATATTCCTACCCGCAGCGGTGGCTCAGTGGCTAAGGCGTTGTGCTGCTGAGCACGACGTCACGGGTTCGATCCCTGGGAGCGGCGGCCGCTTTTCTGATGTAGGCGAAAAGCAAAAACGCCCGTGTGTACGAGATGTTGGCGCACGTTAAAGATCGCCAGGTGGTCAAAATTAATCCGGGGCCCTCCACTACGGCGCGCCTCCTCGCCTGCGTTGCGTCGGCGCGTTAAACCTTACAATCAATCAGTCAATCATATTCTTGCCTTTGTAAGGAAACTTCTTCAGCTCACCGAGATTTTCACATCGTTGTCGACCTATTACTAAAGAGTAGCGTATGTACAGCGTTCAGGCTGCCCGCAAGCAACTAGTCAAAGTCGCTGCACCAGTGAAAATTTAGAGATATTCTCTTTGCAGCCACCTATGCACGTGAGCGCAATGGCCGGATTCGGAACCGGATCTTGATATCACCCGACACCTGCACATCTAGGCATTTCATAGGCCCTAGGCGACTTCTGGGTTCAAAAAATTTCCTTTGGAAATAGAGAAAGCAAAAAGGTTGACAAAACTTGCAGCGTTGCTCAGCTATGAGTGTTTCCATGCAGGCAATTCTAGTGAAATTATCGCTCAATGAATGGTAAAGGCACGCGTCAAACAGTGTTTTCATAATTGTTCGGGCAATGGAGGAGCCGTATTTTTTGCCTGCGGTGTTACACTGCAAGAAGTTCGACACATGAGCGCGTATAATCGAGACGCACGTGAGAACATGAGAACATAGATAACCACCAATTTTGATGCCGACATGTGATGTCTTGTTTTTGCTCAGCAGAAACGATAACAACACTGGTGCTGCTTCGATATAAGGTCCGAAACGAGGTTGAATTGCTTGAAACAGAGCGGATATGTCGAACGCTTGCGCACTGGCCTTGTCGATAGTGTTTGTCGATACTATCGAAGACGATAGCCTCTGCCGACATTTGCTAAGTAATTGCCACCATTTGCCTGCCTGCCCACCTCCCGTGCTGTTCCTTTTTCGTTGCGTCCCTCCCAAGGTAAACACACTACAGGTTTGCTCAAGTCAATTTAAATTTACCGCGTTCCACTGCTACAGGCCGGGTTCCCCGATGCCAGCGCCGCTGTACGGCGGAGACGCACGTGAATAGAGGCGCCCTACTTCACCGTTTACAGAACCACATTTACTTACTTCACGTGCATTTCAAGCCGAACGTGGAACCCATGTAGTGGAACCTTTCGTTGCTGTTGCAGTGTGATTTCTGAAATGCCGCCAGGAGCGCGGGCAGCAGCCTGTGACAGTTTTCCGAAGTAGACGTATACCATTTGCTATCGCAAACAGCAAGCATCCATAATTTTTTAAATAAATAAAAACTGCAAATATCACTTATGTATTCATGTTCTGTTTTATGTTCGCGTAATGTCTTGTCCTAGTTCAACAATGCTGACAAGTATGAACATTGACACCGGACTGACACGTTCAGATATGGCTGTGAGTATATAAGACTACTGCGCAGGTTTGTTTCACTTTGGCTGGGTGGCTGAATAAAATCACTGATACACGACAGACAGAAAGACCAACAGACATAGAGACTGACCAAACCCTCTGGGTTTAAGTAGCCCAAGAAAGACTATCGTCTTTAAAAATACCATATACTCAAAATGACGCATCACGCCATGCAATAGGAGAAAACTGCCATGATGACGCTTTCGGTGCTGTGAGAACTGCGCCAGTGTGCGCGTTCAATTGCCGCGCTTTCTTTAAAAGCAAGAAGCAGGCGTTTACGGGTCTGGAGCCTGCGGCGTCTGTGGCGTAATTTTCCGCGTTTCCTCATCATGTACGTAGTCGCCGCAACGTAATGTATGGGAGCCCATGCGGCGTTTTGGAGACAGCCGAAGCCTGTAAATGCCGGTGAGTGAACATCGGACAGAAGCCATAATTATGGGCACGGTACATGGAGGAAAAAAAAGCTTAGGAGAGGCCCCCAGCTATCCCCGCGCATTGGCAAAAGTGTGGAGGAAGTCACGCATGGAGGAAAAAAAAGCTTAGGAGAGGCCCCCAGCTATCCCCGCGCATTGGCAAAAGTGTGGAGGAAGTCACGTGTTTTCGGCGGCCATTGGAAGTCGCGTTAGCAACGGCGTCCTAGCAACGGCCCGCCGCCGTCCGCCAGTCATGGAGGAAAGGCAGCGCCTGCCTTGCCCGATTGCGAAGATTGCTGCTTCGCTTTGCTGCGCTGTGGTCTTGCGGAACTCGAAAAGGATGCTGCGAGTTGCGACAGCTGCGCCGATGTGAATATGTCATTTAATTTCTACTTGCAAGTGCACCTTGTACCGCGTCAAGCTTTTTCTCCGGTCGCGATCACGACGCGCCTATTGAAGTGCAGATATCGTGAACGCGCCGTCCCGTACGCGCGGACACCCGTCAGGTAGATTTTCGGGAAGTGATACACGGTGTGCAGTACGTAGGCGACTTGCAACCGAACGATTCGCAACTCAATTTTTTGGTTATCGCCGCTGCATATAGTTTGCTAGGCCGGCAATGCGCGGCAGTGCCTTTGCAATTGTTACAAGGTAGATTCCCATTTGATATAATTCCATCGTCCTATTACCTTAGTAGGTGTCCGTCTGTTGACTGGAAAAGTGCTGGCTCTGAAATCTGGATCTTTTTGTGGTCTCGCTCTGGATTTCGCTTTAAAACGCTTCAGACTTCGAGGTTAGTGTATGAACGTTTTCAACTGATATCACCTTGAATTTATTGACACTGAGACAAGTTGAAACTTTGCAAAAAAAGTTTATCGACGCCACCCACCCTCTCCTTTTTTTTTTTTTGCTCAATAAAACGTTTTGCCTCCTCCTCCTTCTCCTCATCCTCCTCATCCTCCTCCTCCTTCGCAAAAAATTCTATCGAAGGCACGCGAACAACGGTAAAAACATTCCACAATTTTTAGCTTGAAATCAGCATGAAGTGCTGCTTACCTGTATATATAGAACGACCGTTTAATTGACTAGTCATCTCTGGGATTGCCAGTGAAACTGCAACGCAAACTTGGGCACTTTCCAGTCCGGTAGCCGCACGGCGTTCGCCCACTGTTTGCGGCGTTCTCCATCGCTTGGGAACCTATAAACGGCGGCGATTGCAAACAAAGGATGAATGCACACCAATATACAGCAATACTAGTCAGCGGAATGATGCACTAACCGGTGGAAATTGACGCCCAATTCCTTGGGTACCGATCGCGACTTGCAGCCTGGCACCGAGCATTGCGGCATTGTTAGAGCGAGCCGCTTCGCAAAACTGCTGCGGCCACACTGAAGGCCGTGTAACGGTGTAACCGCGAGTTTAGGTTCACGGTCATGCGCTGCAAAACGGCATTCTACCTGCCTATCAGCTGATTTCCGCCGGCTCGGCCACAGAACAGCTCGGCGCTGGCAGATGCAGACGACAAGAGAGGCGATACAAGACGGAGGAGGCGGAGAAGGTGGACCGAGAGAGAGAGACAAAAAGAGTCCACCAATTGCATGGAGGGCCAATGGTCCGCCATTCGACTTACAGAAATGGCGTTTCCGGCTGCGCTGGGTGTGACGTCAGGGCCTCTCCTAAGCTTTTCTTTCCTCCATGGGCACGGTAAGATTTCGGGCACGTTTTCAATAGTCGTGTTTATATTACGCGTGCTTTTCGAAAGCGGAGTTTACCTTTCGTGATCTCATTAAAGAAAACCGCCGAGATGCTCAGGGAATAAGGTTTTCAAGCGAATGCGATTGCATTTTCAAAGAATGCATTTCAAAACAATATAGAAAACGCCAGCATTCCGAAAGGCGGCAAAAACAGCAGAGATGCAGAAAATTTATAAGACATTTGGTCGGTTGCGCGATCAGGGTAAAACCATTGTGGCGAAGTTCTGAAAAATATTTCGGCGACTGTGGTGGACATGTTAAATTCGGTCAAAAAAACGTCGTCGTATGAGATAGCCCACGATGGCGATTAACACGCCGCTAGTATAATCGCTAAATATTCTCTATAAGCTCCCTGTTACTTGGCATTGTCACAGCGTGAAGTACTAGACAAAAAATGCACGGCCTAAAGCGGTTGTAATACATACCCTGAAGGTCACTTCTTAATTGGCTAAATTTTGGGAAGTGTTTAAGCCTTTTAAACTACTCCACGTTTTTTACCGTCAGAAATGATATCTACTCTCTCAGCCTAATGTTACCCGCCCGGCCGGGTAGCAATTACGATATAGTATATTTAAACTTCGGGTCTCACGAAACGACTTGAAACCAAACTTCGATCGGCAACAACGTGCTATGGAACGCCGATTGCTAGGGGTCACGTTGAGGGAAAAGGAAAACAGCCGCATGGATTAGGGAACAGACCAAGGTGGAGGACATTCTAGTTCAAATTAAGCGAAATAAATGGGCATGGGCTGGTCACACAATGCGAATGAGGGACAGCAGGTGGACCATCCGTTTGACAGAGTGGCTGCCAATAGACCGCAAACGCACTAGGGGTCGGCCGAGAACTTGTTGGCGAGAAGAGCTGCGAAAATGTTTGGATGAAAACATGGACTCAGCTGGCACTCGATAGGCGTGGATGGAAATCTTTTTGAGAGGCTTTCGTCCTGCAGTGGATACAATCAGGCTCATGATGATAATGATGATGATGATGATGATGATGATGGTGTTTAAACTAACACAAATTAAGGCAAAAGGGTATTGAAGACGGGCTGGAAAAAAAGTTTTAAGAATTGTAAAGTAGAAATTTTAAAACAAACTGCAACCTAATAAATCAAAGTTACACAAATTATGTAGCTATAAATTTTTTTGGTAATACGCAATATAAGCAAAGGTTACACCAAGTTTGAAATTGTCAATTTACAGTAGTCGTCAGATTCTTACGAATGAATGTTTGTTGCTTTTACGAATATGGAGACATCAATCCCGCTGCTTACACATCTCAGCGGGAAGGTTTACAAGCCAAAAAAAAGGTTCCCGCATCCGGTTTATTGCGGAAACATACACTAAAGTTTCTTGTATTATGCTTAGAAATTGCCGCAGATACAATAAATAGAGATTCGCAGGTTTACTACCTTAGATATAACTAAACCTGATATTACGAATTTCCCGATCTAATGAACAAATCCGGGTTCCCCCGCAGGTTCCTCTTTGGTCCAATGCTTTTCCGAATTCAAACTAAGGAAAAAAAATCAGCACTATTCCCCACGTAACGAAGTATTTCGAGAAACAGACATATTTAAAATAAGAGCAATTTTTAATGTGTTTCGTCTGAACCCTAATAACATTATAAAGCCACGTAATAAACAAATGAGGCATCTAGTTATGTTTTCACGCGGCTCTACAAGATCAATTCAGCAACCCATGGTCACCGATGAGGGCATCCCGGCCAACACTATTTCCGTAATCTTGAAGGGAAAGATCCTATCATCCATGCGATTTCGTCTAGAATTGCACCGAAGAAAAGTAACCTCAGGTCCATCCGCAGGCGAAATTGGAGGAATCCCGGTTTACGTTCTTCAAGAATGTCATATCCAAGAGAGTGCCGCTCAGCTGGGAATACAACAAAAAGCGCCGTGTTTCACATGTTTCTTGGGGTTCGACGACTTCACGTCAAGCCCCGGCTCGCTTTTTGTTTCATCGCTGACTTTAGCGCATTGCTAAATTATCCGCAGGCGAACACGGCGGCTACCGCAATTACGAGGTCATTGTATCTGCTGCAGTGCGATTGACCTTAAACATCTGATTTATGGATTCAACTGTTTGTAAAAGAACTGCTCTGATTTTACCAAGTTCTTGATTTAACGTAATGATTAGCTGTTCCCGGTTACTTCGTTAAATCGGGCTTTAACCGTATCACAATTTGTAGCAGGGATGCTCGTTCACGTAACAGGGCTTGGCTGGCGTCGGCAATTTGAAGTGAAGGGGGCTAGCTAGCAGAAAACGAACCCTTCTCTTTGGTGCCCTATTTGCATCCACATGAACAAGTCAGCAATATCGCGCAGACCTTAAGCTCTCTAGCATGAAATTGAATCACTGTTAGTGCAGTAGGAGCAATTTGACTCTATCAGACATCAAATGAAGCTACGCAGCTCAGACGTTCGCGTCCATTGGTCACGGAAGCGTCCGCGCACTCGCTATCGGCATCACCTATGTATCTTACCTGCCGGAAGTTTTTTCCCGCATGGTATATTGACGGATGGCAAGCGGCGGTGATGCCAACGCTGACTCCTGCCCTCAAAAACAAAAAAAAATATGTAGGAGTCCGCATTTCGAAAGAATATTTATGAGCGCAGTCACAATAGCTCTCGCGCACCAAAGTGCGTCGTGTAGCAATCATTGCCGCTCCCTGTTGTTATATCTCACGCTTAAAATCGCACTACCGGTAGGGAATAGCAGGCCGAATCGATCTGTTCTTTGTCTCATGGTACCAGGAAACCAAGCGTCAGTTATTTGCCGGGTCATCCCAGTGAGTCAGGCAGCCTATGAAAGTGGTTCTTGATTTCGCCACGAAATTTTTTATCACTGCAAGAAAATAGAAAAATTTACCTGAATGTTTTCTTCTGAAAAGTGAAGTGAGTCTTGAAGCAGCATCTTTGCATGTTTGCCTTGTTGCCTAGATCCGTGGGACGAGGGAAAGGCTATGGCGGCCACCACTAGTTTGGTATTTGCTTGCAAGGAGGTGGTGCACGAGGTGAATGCACCCTCATCGATGATAAAGGTAAGGTTTACGATTTGGTGGCAACGCCATATGCAGTTCGCCCTGCAAAGTGCAGCATCGCTTGTGTTTTTTATTCAGGGGGAGAACATTTGTTTGGGCATATTTACGGAATGTTGCCATTACGCAGGTGCAATTCGATCAGTTTTCTCCCACGGATTTTAAAAATTTTTTCGTTTACCGTATAAAAAACTGAAATTCTCTCCATCAGGCAGAACACGAATGGGAGCACTCGGAATGGCATAGGGCCATTCTTTTCTTCAATTCTACTTTGAAGGCGAAGTCCTTTCAACTTTGTTTTAAGGCCGCGTTGTGAGGTACAGAAAATCCTTTCGAAGTTGAGAAGTTCAAAGCGCCCGCTATGAAAGAGAAGAAGCAGCGCCGGGAAGGGATCAAAGAAAGAGCGACAGACCATAGGACGTTATGGACGCGCCTTCCATACGTCAACGGGTGGACTGACGGCTTCACTGCATAGTGCTATGGTGAAGGACGCACCAGGTCCTGTGTCGCGGCCTGCGAATACCGAGTAACTACGCCGCGGTGGAAGGGAACAGAGCAGCTCAAAATGCCGCTAGTCCTATTAGGCTTCGGGAGGCAGATTCTGTAAATGAAGGTGCTGCAGTGACCCAATGACCGCTTCCCCAATGTTCAATAGAAGGTACAACAGCTAATCAACAAAGGCTATAAGTACGCTGTCGCCCTCAGGTATTTGAGAAAGTTTTAAGCATCACCGTAATTTTTTCTTATTATCCACGTGTTGTTAGAAAAAGCTCGAAAGAGATGATCATAAATCAATGTCTTTTGTTCTGTTTGAATGAGTCAGAACACAATATTGGTTATTTCTACGGTGGAACACCACAGAGGGGGCAGTACTTAGGGGGCGGTACTCTCCTTTACAAAGGATCTAAGGTACTGTGTCAGTTCATTTTAGCTCTCGCGAGTCGCATGTTCGGAAAGAAGGGAAGGAAATAGCACAATGGAGACAGCGTGCATTGCCACACTGATAGAGTTCGCTTTTTCATGGGGGTCTGAGTTGTGGCGCAAGGATGACTTTCTGGTATCCAGCGAAGTGCGTCTGTATTAGTACCCGATCCGAGAATTGATAGCCACAAAATTATCGGCATGTGCCTTAAAAATGATGGTAGCTAAGAGATGGGGATAGCTATGATAGTGACAATGCAAATTCTATTTGCAAGTAACATAAAAGAAGAGATGCAGTAGCCATATTTAAAGCTATAATAATAAATAGATGCGCACAAATTCAAAGGTTATTTGCAATTCCTATGTTAAACAAACGCCTTTTGCTCCTAGTTCGGCCAAGTGCGGGAGGTCGCGTTGCGGCATTACGTTAGGTTGAGAAAAATGTAACTGTTTCTTTAGTGTCACCTGACGCTTTTTAGACTACGTATTAGGTGTCGTTTATTTTTAAAGCGAAATATCAAACATGATCGTGACAATTTGTGAAAGCTAAGCGAAAAACTTCGCGACGCTTTTTTTTTCAGAAGTTAATGTGTACACCTCAACGGTCGTTTTGTAAGACACTGCAAGTTCACAAACAATTATCGAAGCCGCAGAGAACGTCACGTAAAGACCTTCGAAAACATGCATGATAAGCAAAAATTGAACCCACTTCCGCCCTGTCTCAGATTTGCAGCAGCTGTGGTTGTATTGTGTTGGCTAGTACGACAACGTCGCTCGCCCGAGAGCGCCAGCGTCGTGGCCGCGCAAATTCCATGTTCCGCGCAAAGTAATCGACAAATAAACGTCGCCGGTCGGAACTCCCTCTCCTCTCCCTCTTGTAGCAAAAGGGAGACCAACCCAGTTCTGCGAGACCACTCTACCCTCTATCGGTGGGTCTGCCAACTTATTTTAACACGAAAGTGTTTTATTGCGGGAGACACAAAGATTTCACTGATGTCACACACGTCACGGAAATGACGCCAGTACAACGAAGGAAGCGACCTGTAAAGGGCGAATTCCTGCACATAGGGTCTTCTTGCGGGGAAGCAACCTTTAGTAATAAAGAGTTCCTTATACTTCGGGTTGTTCGTTTTTCGTTTTCGGGTTTTATATTTTAACACGAAAGTATTTTATGCCGGGATACACCAAGATTTCACGGACGTCATATTCGTCACGGAAATGACGCCAGTACACCTTTGCCGAAGCGACCCACCAGCAGGACGTGGCTCGCCAAGCCTACCCACAAGGCAGCCACCGACCCGCAAATCATCCGCAGTTGCAGATTTCGCTGCCCATTGTGGCTTTCGTGTTTTACCGATTCCTATGACAGAGGAATAACCCACGGTTTTCTTTTCGCGAGGCCGCAGGCGCGTCCCGCAACTTGCTCGCACACCTGCGTGACGCACGACCTACGGCTTACTTACAAAAAAGCTCAACACGCAACATATTCACTGTATAAAAATTCAGAGCCTTTTTTTTAGGAGAAACACGCTTATTACGCGAAGGTTTCCTTAGGAAAAGCGAGTCAAATCAAAGTTTAAAATCTACACTCCCAAAGTCCAAAACAAACTGCTCAAGTACAAAGCAGAAGTCTACTTCAACTCGGCACTGCCACTCAAAAACGTCAAGCGAGTCTAGCAGGCATAGATGAGCGAGAACGTTCAGTGTTTGCGCTAGCGCAGGTTAGTAATGTTTTCCTTGTCGCAGAGCTTGTTTATACGCTGCAGCTTCCTCATTGTGCGCGTTCTAACGTCCAAGTTTTACATAGAGTCTTCGCGACTTTTGTGTGCGAGTCTTACAGGGAACCTATGCGCAGGAATAATGTTAGGCGTTTTTTTTTAATTAGTCGGATCCAAGTAACACAAAACTGAGAAACAAGCTGAATTTTGTTACCGGACCTAATTGCAACGCCGTCAAAGCTATTTTATGGTATATTTTACATGTCAGCAAGCGAAAGTTTATAGCCACATGTTATTGAACATTATGCCGTTAATTTGAGCAATGTTGGGCTGATAAGTTTGAATTTTCCTCATATTGAATTAAATCATTCAAGTTGATACGGTCTTCCTAATGAAAACTTTATTTAAATTGACCATCAAGCATGGTGCGAGTGCGTTTTCGAGGAAAATGCATTAAATATATTCAGCATGGCTTCAAGAACCTTAGAACTATACCAGGAGAGCAGGTGAGTCCTCTTTGCACAATTAGGAGCTCTTTTAGAATTTTTCCCTAGGGTAAATTTCTTAGGCACGCCTGAAGGCACTTACCAAGTAAGCAAGTTCTTCATTGCTTTGCCTTAAATTTCCAAAACGCTTCACAAGAAGGCTGATCATGTCTTCTTCACCTTAATGGAGTGGTTCGTACTGTCACAGGGATGGGGGATTTTCCAGTACTTGTAAGCAGCGTCCATTTAGTTGGGATTTAGTTAGGTACTGAAATGGTAAATATGGGAGGGAAAAAACAAATATAACTGGAGGTATTTCGTATGGACGGGTGAAAAGAAATGAAATCTTTGATTGACATCACTGAGTTCTATTTCGTTCACTTTTTCTTCCGTTCACTTCGTCATTGACAACTGGGGTCAGATATTTCACCGATATCCTAATGGCCGTATTAATTCATAAGTGAGCTCCAAAACGCAAAAACAAAAACTGTCGGAAACACCCTCGAAATTGTCTAAAAAGTCAAGCCTAAGGCAAACTCTTGTTGGGCAAATGGATTTGGCTCATTTTGATACGTGAAAACACCGGATCTGGTTCATTTTAATTACGACTATGATCTGCATACACATTTTCAGGGCGTTATCCCAACTATTTTCTGGCCACCCCTTTTTTATGGGAAATGTGACGAGTTTTTCTTGTCAGTGCAGTTTTATCCAACTCAGTTTCGGTTTCTGGATCAGGCTCATTTAAAAAAAAATGCCTCATTTCTTTCTACCATTATTGTGTACGGATGCCGGGCTAAAGCATTGGTTTTTACACCAACTTGTCTATCTTTTTTTCTGGTTTCAATGGAGGCGTGCTCCACTTCTACTAAACGTTATTCAACAGCGAAAAACTTTTCATTTACCTCTTCTGCTTGTCTCCACGGGTGAAGATAGTACAAATCCGCCATGGGGTTTTTAAGGGAGGTTTTCGACACTTCTCACTTTCTTACTGCGAGGGTTTCCCTGCAGTATCTGTTTACCCTTTTCTGGGAAGGCTTTTTTTCCTTAAGACATTTTTCCTTAAGCTGCATACACCAACATTTGCAGTGAAAACCTGGTTGCGCAAAAAAGGAACGTTTATTCCTTGGTCCGAGTATTGCCGTTTATGTAATGAATCTGAAACAATTGATCACTGCCGTATTTTGTGCCGGGATTCGGTGTTTTTCTGGAATCATTTGCAACAAACTGTTAAAAAGGACCTGGACGTTACTACTTATACAATTAGGTTCCTGCTTTTTGGAGATACTAATTGGGTGCCTATGATATATTTGCTGTAATGGGATGGTCTAGATTCCAGAAGTTCCATATGACTGACCGGAGTGCGGAACCCCTTCGCTCAACGGAATCCATTTTTCAGGAGCAGGCTGCGTTGGTGCCGAGCATTTATGCGGAGCAAAGTGACTCACCAGAGCGAGTGCCTCTTTTGGATGTGTGTGTCTGCTTGCCAGGGTTTTGACGGACCACTTATTTTAGCATCTTCTTTTAGTGATGTGTGTCTTCTTGGACGACTGCTGACTTTTGCAGTGCGTAATAATTGTAAGTTTTCCGTGCAATAAAGAAAAACTTGTGATGGTGGCGCAATCGCATAGCGTCGCTTCATAACATGAAACGTCCCGGTTTTATTCACTCCACGGGTATCGTTTGTTTCTTGTTTCATCATCATCTCATGTGCCCAAGTTGCTTTTCCTGCAGGGCGTTTTGGTTTCGACAGCACCATCAGTGAGACCACGAAAGCTTCGCTTTATAACTTGCATTAGGTTGGCTCCGCTAATCACGGTGTATTGTATTAAACCGGCTTACGTGCTTTGCAAAGCATTGCATAGTACATCATTCCAGGTATGTGCGAGTCTGCGGGTATGCAACACATTGCCAGAGTGGCAGCGGTAACTCTCGGGTATGGTCGAACGCCTTAGCGGTTGGGGCTAGGTTTGAGGTCTTGCAGTGGATATACATAACGTTGGGTGTGTCTACTTTGTGGATATGTGACACTGCTGTAATAGCAGCAGAAACTCTAGGGGCAAGTGCTTTAGTTTAGTGCTGTAGATATGGCTTCAAACTCCCGCCACACTTCCTGTCCCTAGCCCCTTCACCCATACCCTAAGCTTTAGAAAGAAATGGGAAATCTCGGTGTTCAGTTGCATCCTGGAGGATGAACTACCACAGATCATCAGAAGCCAGGCGGAGAGAGCTGCATATGGACTTCCATGAAGAAGTTACCGCATCCGTTCAGTGTGGAGGGTGAACTGGAAGGTCCTCAAATAACAGTCTATTTTCTCTCTCTCTCTCTCTCTCTCTCTCTCTCTCTCTCTCTCTCTCTCTCTCTCTCTCATCTCTCTCTCTCTCTCGGTGCTTACGCCTGAGGTTACTATTTCAGGCCTTTCGACGCCGACGGTAACCAAAAGCTTCTAGTGCGGAAAGTACTGTGACTACATTCTACAGTCAAACCCGGCTATAACGAACCCGGATAGAGCGAATTATGCTATATATCGAACAAAAATATTTCAGTTATGGAAATACGTGGGAAACATATTTCTTATAAGGAAGTTCACATCCGATATATCGAACTCTGGGCGCCTAGAATGGCCGCCGAAATGCATGATCTCGGAGCGGCGATTGAGATGTGCCACGATTGGCCGCGACCACTGAGCAAGAGCCGCGACTGAGACATTGCGCCTCGCACGGAGCGATGTGACGCCTAGTACTTTCCGTAACTGTTTCCGACCCGTGGGACTCGCGACGGAACCCACCCAGTCAGCGAGGTCCGGACCAAAACAGCAGCATCGGTGAACTGTGGGAAGAGCTCAACAACGTTCCCGATGATGTCGCGAGTGAAATCCGTCTGACGCTTATAATGAAGCGCGTTCGGCAGTCGATGGGGCGCGCTCGGTCAATGCTTCTTAGATTTTTGAGGACGCGGACTCGAACTGGTGTAAACAATGTTTCCTGTAGAGAATGCTATGCTAGTTGAAGCCGCCAAAACGAAATTGAAAACAAAAATCACCGCTTTTTTTTGCAGCGTTGGCAGTTAAGGGGGAAAGTAGCTTTATTACTCGCAAAAAATGGATTATTTTGGTATGGTAATGGCTGCAGTACTGTGTTCGGTCCTGCATACGCGGATGGCGGAATTGGGTAGGGGGGGGGGGGGGCGCTCCCGCGGATTGCGAACTCGTAACAATAAGCTCGTTATAGGAGGGTTCGGCTATATCGAACTATTAGATATATCGAACTAATCGCGGTGCATATTGCAGTTCGCTATAAACGGGTTTGACTGTACTATGCGTACAGGATCACGCCGCTAGATCCGCAGCCCTGAAATTAGGCGTAATGGAGGTTTGTAGCATAACCACATGTTTCATCCCAATATTTGTGTACGTAGCTTATGGACGGCACAATTCGTGAGAGTTCACAAAAAAGTGCGTAAAAAATTTACCATGAAACCGTCAAGGTGGAACGATGGTGCTTGTGACTGAAAAAACGGAGGGCACGAACGAAGATGCGAAAGCATTTGTGCGCTGGGCGCTGCTCCTGAGATTGGTTTGCGAAGATTTCACACGCCTTCGGGCCCTTTTTCAGTCGTATAATGAATCTTGGGCAACTAGTTCGTAAAATGCGAGTGGAACTTCATGGTCACCCTAAGGTCACCCGCACACCCGCGTCGAACCCTCACGGCGTGCTGCCAGCGGTCTGGCTGGACCCTTAGCCACGGCAACTACGTCACACATCATGTTAGGTCTCAGATCAAGGTAGCAGCTACGTGCGTTTCTTCATCCCGCTCTGCCGGCAGCCGTTGTGCTGTCCTCTCGTTGATATGGAGCCACACCACGAGTGTCTGACAGGAGGGACGTCAGGCCAGAGAATACCAGTGTTCACAACCAATTCGCATTTCTTTAGCCGCCTACGCAGTTTCTTCACTCCGTGAATCAATTATGATTCAACACAAAAATAGCGCTTTTGCGCAAATGGAGCGTCTAGGCCGTTCGCCATAGAAAATGCCATTCTATAAAATGAATGAATCAGTGCACGAGTTAAAAAATAATTTACAGTTTCCCAGCGTTTCTCTCAGACCACTCAGACAAACCGCTTCTTTTCTTTTTCCCTTAACTCAATTGAAACCTCGTACATATGCCTTGTGCGTTGTTGTGAAATACGCGTCTTTTGCTACACACTGATCGAAATGAAGCTATTTTTACACATTCTACAATGCAGGAGGCCACAAGAATATGCGCAGCCATTAGGCTCTGCTACGCTTTTGCGGACGACTACAAAAACGTGAGTGCGCTTCCTGTGCAAACTCAAAGTTGTGATCAAATAAATTCCATTTTGCGTGCTTTCACCAAACCACTTTATCAGAGAAAAAGAAATAAATACATGTGTTGTGCTCAGAATATACCTAATTGAATGTTTAGTAGGCTCATCATGAGTGTTTAGGGAGCTGTTAATGAGACCTCGAAGCAGACAAAAGGCACAAACGTGCACAGTCATTAGACATTCCACTAAGCGGGCGTTGCATATAAAAGCCGAATCGGGATAGCGCTCAAAGCCAAGCGTTCTGATGCTTCTGCAGCGTGCTGGAACGTTATGCTCTGAAGGACGAAAACAACGCCATAGATAACAGCAGGGAGAGTTGAGGGCGAGTTATGATTAAACCTGGATATAAAGAAGTTAAAAAATCACATTTTTTTGTTACCTGCAGGTTCTGAGTTTACGCTCGCGTGAGCTCACCGTTAAATGATTTATTTTACACCGAAAATTGCCGGATTTCTGCCTGCTGCTTCCCTACCAACTTAGTCACTGCAAGGGACTCCGAAGACATAAGGTTACGTACCCACAACGTAACTCGCAACGTAACGTAACGTAACACAACAACGTAACGTACCCACAACGTATTCACAAACGTAACCTAACTATCACGTTTGCGTTTTAAAAGCTTTCCGGTGCATTAACCCGTTTCAAGGGCCAGATTTATGCTCAAGGTGCCTTTTTGCGAACTTGACGCTCTTATCCGAACTCAAAATTGGTGAGAGGGTGCTAGCTGGGATAATGTATCGGCCGGCGGCGTTCCTCGTTCTCGCCGACGGAGACGGGATTTGGAAATGCCAGCGTGTCTCGAAAAGATAAAACTTGTTATTTTCCGTCAGCAGAACGCATCAACGACGAACCGATAATACAAATTGCGCAGATACGCACGACAACACGCCGACAGGCAGGCCTAGCCCCTAACCTATACCGCACTCACACTGAAAACGTACGGTAGTTTGAGGTGCGGGCGCAATTCTCGAAATTAGTGCGTTTCTAAAGGCGATTTCTCAGAAAACCAGCAACAGTAAAGACTCATCAGCGTAGCGAATTCATTACATTAGGTTAACCGACGCGCCGCCTCCGGTACACAGTGTTGTATGGTCAACCTCCAATGTCGATTGGCATCCGCAGCAACATCGCGGGCAATGCGCGTGAACTGGCAGCGCGAGAGATTTCTAGAACAGTCCGCTCTTGTAATTACCTGGTGACGCGGAGCTCCCGGGTCTTCCTCTTGCTTACGGCGTGCACCTGCGACCGTCCTTAAAACATGGTGTCAGAAAATGAGTGAGAGCCTCGCCACAAACCCAGCCTGCAAGGACCACGGTAAACTGGACAACGCCCAGCAAGTCACGACGGACCGCCGAAACACCGCGCCGAGTTAGGCCTTGCGGCCTTTGCCTCCATCAAGAGGAGTGACTGCAAAGCCACGGAAAACAGAGGCCACACCGACCAACAGAAACGCCTTCAGTTGCTTTTCCAAGTATGTCGTCGTTTATTATTCAGCCTCCCGATCCCTTTTGCTTTTCTTCACCCAACGAGTGGCCCAAATGGCGGAGAAGGTTTGAACGCTTCTACACGACGTCAGGCCAAAGCGCGAAGCCGGAAGAACACCAAGTAGATGCCTTGCTCTACATTATGGGGTACAAGGTGAGGACATCTTCAGCACATTTGAGATCGCCCCAGACGAAGCAAAGAAATTTAGCATCGTGATGGACCGCTTCAAGAAATACTTCATTCCTCGCCGCAACGTGATCTACGAGCCAGCACGCTTCAACACACGGGTGCAAGAAGAAGGGGAGTCTGCCAAGACTTTGCGACGGCGCTTCACGCACTGTCCCAGCATTGTGAGTACGGGCAGCCTTCAGGAGCAACTGGTCCGTGACCGCTAAGTCGTAGGTATTCGTGACAAGAGTTTGTCTGCCAGACCGCAGCTCGTCCCCGACTAACGCTTCAGAAAGCCCTGGAATCAGCCACGCCAGATCGAAACGGTGAGGCAACAGAAGGCAGAGCTTCACCCCGACCCGCCAACCGTCAACAAGGTGGGCGCTACGCGTCGCGCACAGCAGCAAGACAACACGCAAACCACCTCTTACTCGAGTCAGCAGACCCACGGCTAACATCTCAGGTCCCTAGGCCTTGCCGTTGGTTGTGGTAGAGGTTCGCACTCCCGATCTACCTGCCCAGCAAAGGACGCGAATGCAACTCGTGTCACAAAAAGGGACACTTTCGTCCGTATGCCTCTCCCAAAAGGGGGACATTGTTCAAGGCGCCCGATCAGGAATCCAAATGTGCGTTTCTTGGCACCGTGAGTTCACCTGGCATCCACAACTGGGAAGCTACCATCATGGTGCAAAGACAACCTTTGAAATTTAAAATAGGCACGGGCGCAGATGAAACTGTACCTCTCTCCAGAAGCCTTCAAACGACTTCAACATCGCCCACTTTGGCCCAAGTCTCAACGGAAAGCTCCACGGGCCAGATGGACGGTCGTTGTCTGTACGGGGAGTAGCACGACTGCAACTTGCGTTCCGAGATCAACAGACACCGAAGATGTCTACATTATCGAGAAAGTGAGCTGCCCTCTCCTCGGCAAGCCAGCAATTGAAAAACTCCAGCTGATCACCTGCCTAAACTATGTCAGCCACACGGTCAACCCTAAAAAGGAGTTTCCGTCTTTTTTCACTGGCCTAGGCACTCTACCAGGGAAGTACGTCATTCGCCTTCAAGATGGAGCGACACCGTTTGAACTGTGCTCACCCCGACGCATTCCATTCCCGTTTATGAGAAGACAAAAAGGAACTGGAAACGAATGGAACAAACAGGCGTCATTTCTCGAGCAGATGAGCCAACACAGTGGTGCGCTGAGCCAATGGTGCCGGTGGTGAAGCCCACAGGAGCCATACGTGTGTGTGTGGACTTCACAGAGCGCAACCGGTTTGTGCTAAGGGAATGGCACCCGATTCCTTCGGTTGAGCACACTTTAGGACTTCTCTCTGGAGCAAGAATTTTTTCAAAACTGGATGCCAATTCAGGCTTCTGGCAGAATAAGCTCGCGGAATCAAGCAGGAAGCTAACGACATTCATCACACCATTTGGAAGGTTTCACTTCAATCGCCTCCCATTTGGCATTGCCTCAGCCCCTGAGATATTTCAGAGACAGATGAACACCATCTTGGAAGGAATACCACGGGTCTTTTGTCACATGGATGAAATTCTCGTTTGGGGAGCTACTACAGAGGAGCACAACGATACTCTTCGTACGGTTCTACAACGCCTCGCCCACGTGGGAGTCACGCTCAATGAGGCCAAGTGCGTGTTCAACACCCGAGAGCTTATCTACTTGGGACACAAATCGACCAGGAGGGCATTCGACCGATGAAGCCAAAATCAAGGCAATCACAGAGATGAAAGCCCCGACGAACAGAACAGAGTTGCACAGAGTACTAGGTATGGCAACATACCTAGCTCGGTTTTGTTCCCAACCTTGCGGAGGTGTTACAACCTCTCACTCTGCTCCTGTCCAAGAAACAAGAGTTTGTCTGGGATTCATATCAACAAACCGCTTTTTCCAAGTGGAAGCAGCTTCTCACAACAAGCCCAGTCCTCGCTGTCTATGACCCTGCCAAGGAAACAGCCGTAACAGCAGATGCTTCTTCATTTGGAGTTGGAGCCATTCTTCGCCACGACAGGCTAAGGGAACTACGCAGTTATTGCCTACGCTTCTCGCCTGTTGACGGACACAGAAAAGACGCTACGCGCAGATCGAGAAAGAAGCTCTAGCGCTCGTCTGGGCTTGTGAGAAGTTCTCAGACCACCTCGTCGGTAAACAGTTTCGTTTGGAAAGCGATTACAAGCCGCTCATTCCAATATTCACCTCCAAAGCATTGGATGGTCTCACGCCAAGGCTGCAGCGTCTGCGAATGCGCATGATGTGCTACTCCTACGACATAACCTAGGTGCCAGGGAAAGAACTTCTTGCTGCAGACGCATTGTCACGTGCACCACTCACGGCTACAGATCCCTGGGATCTAGCGGAAGAAGTCGAGACCTTCGCACGTTTCGTGACATCGAGCGTGCCCATCAAAGCGCCATGCCTGCAATGGCTTAAGGAATGTCAACAGGAAGACAGTTTGTGCATACAACTAAGGAGGTTTTGTAGCAAACAATGGCCACCTAGAAGAGACCTGTGTCCGGAAGCGAAGCAGTTCTTCCAGTTCCGTCACGAGCTGTTTCATGAAGATGACATTCTTTGGTATGGGACCCGAGTAGTAGTTCCTCACTCATTCCGACCAGCTATCCTGCGGCTACTGCATGAGGGACATTTCGGAATAACGAAGACGCTGGCAAAAGCAACAGAGACAGTCTGGTGGCCTGGAATTTCACGGGACATCGAAGACGTCGTTAAGCGTTGTCATAAATGCGCCGAAACCACCCTGAACAGAAAAAATGGCCGCTCAAACTAACACCATTTCCAGAAAGACCCTGGCAGCGAAGAGCAATATATCTTTAGTTCCAACACAACAAGTGGTGGCTGATCATCACAGATTATTACTCCAGATATGAGGAGATCGCACGTCTTCATCAGCAATCGGCAGCGACGGTTATAATCCACTGCAAGTCAATCTTCGCTCGCCATGGGATACCCGAAGTTGTTGTCACAGACAATGGACCTCAGTTTCCTCCAGAATTTCCAGGTCAGAATTCGCCACCTTTGCTCATGACTACGGGTTTCAGCACGTCACCCCTCAAGCCCTCACTACCCTCAGAGTAATGGAATGGCAGAATCAGCCGTGAAGATCATTAAGGCATCTACTTCGAAGACGAGAGACGTCTACACCACTCTTCTGGCTTACCGGACAACACCGCTTAGAAACGTACTGATGGGACGCCGCTTGCGCTAAGCTACCCATGGCGTCCAAGCTGCTGGTTCCTGAGCTGCCCGACGTCCGAACTGTCCAAAAGTTCGAACAAGCGGATAAGGAACGCCAGCGTAAAGCGTACGATCGACGCCACGGTACACGAGACCTTCCCGACCTTTTCGACGGAGATGATGTGTGGATCGCAGACCTTAAGAAAAAGGGGACAGTGGTACAGGCTGCAGCCGAGCCGCGATCGTACATCGTCGACACGAAAGATGGAGTTGTGCGTAAGAATCGAACGCACCTTGTTCCTCTCCCTCAAGATGACCCTGGGTCAACTCATGAAGCACAAGGAACTTCACTACAAGATGGAACCACTAGGGAGGAAGGTGCAAGGCGATGCCAAGATACATCACATAGCCATAGCCACTGTGGACGCTGTGTCATTCGGCCGAAGAAGTATACGGCCTGAACCTCCCTCGCTCGTTTATTTCGGAGGGAGATGTATGGTCAACCTCCAATGTCGATTGGCATCCGCAGCAACATCGCGGGCAATGCGCGTGAACTGGCAGCGCGAGAGATTTCTAGAACAGTTCGCTCTTGTAATAAACTGGTGACGCGGAGCTCCCGGGTCTCCCTCTTGCTTACGGCGTGCACGTGCGACCGTCCTTAAAGGGACCCAGAAAAGCCTTCTGTAAAAGTTACAAAAGGCCTGTGTTGTCACGTAGCACCAATATAGCGATGCAATGCCGTTGGAATTATTGATCTACATTCAGTATTAACTGCGCCAGAAGCAATTAAATGCACCTCTCCCCACTTCCCGATCGACTCCTCCTCCCTCTCTGCCTCCTTCAAAGCAGCTAGCTACATTCCTGCGCCTAGGCTCGCGTCAATCACTGCGTACCCGCCTTTGCCGCCTTGCCTTGGGATTGTGCGGGAAGGAGGAAGAGCAGCCGGAAGCCAATGACAGTGACGCCGTCGGCGGCCGACCTTGCAGGCGATTGGGCGAATCAGGGGGCGCCTTCGCCGTTGCGTCACCCGCGGTCGTCGTTGCGTCACCCGCGGTCGGCTCGCTGCGGCGTCGCGCTCATCGGCTGAGAAAGGCGATCTTCAAAAATTGTTTACAAATTATCTGTACAACGTATGGGGCTCACACTTGGCTCGAAAATCCCCCGTTATGTGTTCTACCACCTGAATGCATTTGATTGCCACCTTCACAAAGCTTTTCGGGGTCCCTTTAAAACACACACAGGTCGCAATCACATTGGAAACTGGAAAACTTTGTTAATTGCAGGAATTTGCTACATAGATGTTCGTTACATCCAGGTTTCCCTGTACCTGTTTCAAATGTTTAATGTTCTTCATAATTTCGTAATGACAAATCTGAAGCGCCCTCGAATTAATTATTCCGCCTTCAATGCTCCATCTGATCCGAAGGTATGCTGCGACATCGTGAAGTGGACGTCGAGGGGAATGCTAGTTTGGCAGCCCAAGCAAAGCACGAGGGAGCCTAACATTGCACCGAATGCTACGGATATATAAGCTCGGCTGCCGCCCCTAAATATTGGTGACCGCCAGTCCCGTGCGAGATACAATGCTCAGAAGTTGCACTGCGGCCGGCACCCCTCACCCTGTTAGCAAACGCCATCTGAATAGAAACAGTCAGGGTCAGAGACGAAGAGGCACCACTACAAACCAGCGGCTTGACTAGATCCCTCATATATGTCTGAAGTGCTATAAAGCTGTTACGAGTTTTACAGTGTGATTCAGCTTCCGCCTGAAGTGACAGAGCGGACACAGGAACAAACGTAGTTACATTCCCATTTATTCCACTACAAATACAAATAGCACGGCCTTATTTGTGGTACTGGTCCATTAACCTATCGTCGCCCAGTTAGGGTTAAAAAGGTTACTAATCCAGTGCAGGTTTGTAGTAACTGACTTTGTTGAAAACGGGTTTAAATAAGGGCTACTCGTTCCACGACCTGTTGTGAAGTCCATAAGTGAACGGTTGATCTATACATCTACCGTTAAAACACGTAACTAATAACATCGTACCGTCGTAACGCAACATCTTGCTTGCAGCCGAGGATGTCAGCCTGCAGGCGGCGCCATCGTGCAACTGGACTACATATAAGCAGCCTCCGTTCGTCAAGTTTCAGTGGGCACGGCAGCACTGGGCAGTATGCCGTGGGCTTACAATCCGCTGATCTTTTACGCAAAAGCTACTACTCGGCTTGTTCGGGGCATGCGAATGCCCGTCCACCACCGGACCGTTTGTCGGGGCCTATCTGCGCATGACCAGGCGTTCAAGACAGCACGTGTCTTGCCTGCCGCGACCAACGTCGTTTGATGGACTATCTCACGGATCGTCTACGTCATTGCTTACAGCCGAGGATGTCAGCCTGCGCAGGCGGCCGCCATCGTGCAACTGGACTACATTAAGCAGCCTCCGTTCGTCAAGCTCAGTGGGCACGGAGGCAACTGGCATTATGCAGTGGCTTACAATCCGCTGATCTTCTTTACGCCGGTGGTGAGATTACCAAAACGAGAAGTGTATCCGTACTAGCGACCCTTTTTTGCTTGTGCTTGCCCTGCCACAATTGTGTGTCATGATGCGTACCACCACGTCTGTACTAAAGAAGAAATTGTTATTACTACTCGGTGGAGATATTGAAACAAACCCTGGCCCGGAATTCCGCGCAAATCTCCAAGCATCTAGAAGAAATTGCTTGCGATATTAAGGAAATAAAAGAGACCCCATTTGCCAACATAGAAAGCAAAATGGATACCCTCACGCGACTGGAACGAAAGGTCGAGGCTTATCAGGAGCAAGTGGCCTCCATGAGTGCTCAAATCCAGGTTCTAGAGAATAGAATTGATGAATAGCAAACCACAGCAGGAGATCAAATTTGATTGTGTACGGCATACCTCAGGTTGAAAGGGGAGACTAACGAAATGCTAGAGCATGTAGTGAACAATGAATTCATATTGAGGGCACTCTGGAACTGAAACCGGTTGCAATTGAACGGAATCATCGTTTAGAAGGCCAGTTCCAAACAAGACGCGACTTGTAATCTTCAAACTGCTTGACACGAGAGACAAGAGCAGTAGACTAAAGAACGGTCATAAACTGAAAAATACTGATTTCTCAATTGGGATGATTTTTCAAAAAAAGTTCGAGATGTACGTAAGAACTGTGGGAAAGCGCCAAGCCGAATCGCGATAAAAGGAGAAAGTTTGCATTAGGCATTTACCAATTGTACATAAACAACAAAGCCTATGTCTGGGACAGCGATAAAAATGAACGAGTACCACTACAAAAAAACGACGCCATGAACAGGAGCCGCCCAATGACACGACTCCAAACATCGGCGCAAGGCACATCACGCTAAGCAAGAGTTACACGAAACGAACCGCTCAGTACCCTTTAACCAAACGCTGCGCACCAAATAACATAAACATTTGCAAGGAACGACAGCTGCGAATCATCAATTTAAATGCACGTAGTGTCAATAACAAAACAGAACAGTTCGAAATTTTGTTACTGCAGCATGACCCTCACATTGCGGTGGTCACTGAAAACCTGGTTGCGCAGTGATGTAAGTAACCACCACGTTTTCCCTCCTGGTTACAATATATACTGGAAAGGTAGGGAATCTAGGGGGGGGGGCGGGGTTGCCGTTCTGATCAAGAATCAATAGAAGCCGTCTTTAATGGTAATCTTTTCGGGCTCGAGTGCACATGTCTTAAATTGTCTTGTTGGGGATTCAGTTTCATTCTTCATGCTCTTTATAGACCGCCGGATGCCGGAATTGATTATGTGGCCAAATTACGTGATCACATGCTCCAGTTCCAAAATAGCAAAATAATACTGATTGGTGACTTCAACTTCCCAGGAGTCAACTGGGAGCGTCTCCAGACAGACTATGAATCCAACAAACAAATACATATTTTGTTCGATATAATGCTTACTCACGACTTGATTCAATTAGTTGAAGAACCCACTCGTGTCAAGGATACATCCAGTTCTGTATTAGATCTTGTATTCGTTCACCGCGACTTTACAGAGAGTACAGTAATAGTGGAACAGGGCTTGTCAGATTATCATCTTGTTTGTACCTCTCTGCCATTGGGACGGTCTGTCAGTACTGATAAATGTTCGTCACGCTCTTTCAAGGATTATTCACAAGCTAACGATGAATGCATAATTGAGCATTTGGAATCTTGTCTTGATGATTTTGATGGAGACGACGTATGCGCCCTTTGGAAAAAATTTAAAGAAATGTGCCAACATTGCATACAAACTTTTGTGCCAAATAAGCGAAAAAGAGTCTATAAACACACGCCTTGGGTAACCCGCAAGATAATCCACCTTAAGCGAAGAATTAAACGCTTAAAAAAAGACATGTACAATCGCCCGATGTAGAAGAGATAAAGAATAGTTTGGCACGTGAGGTTCGTTGCTCCAAAGACTATTATTTTAAAACACTGCTGCCTAATTTTTATTAAAAAAACGACCCAAGTAATTTTTTGGAATTATATTTCTGAAAAAAAGAAGCCGGTGAAGAAATTGTAGTGGATGGTTCTGTTATTTCAGACCCGCAGGCAATTGCTCAGCAATTTTAACCAGTACTTTCAAAGTGTGTTCTCTGAATCTTGCGCATGTATGCTGGCGCATACCACAGTGTATCGCCCTTCTGATGTTTAGCTTTATTTGTTACTCTGGCGTGTTATCTATGCTTTTGAACCTTAATAGCAAAAAATCATGTGGCCCCGACAGCATTCCAAACATATTTTCTTCGTCGCTATGCTGAATCACTGGCTAAATTTCTTGTTGTTTTATTTCTTACTTCTTTAATGTATGGCGTGCTACCCGAAGACTGGAAGATAGCTCTGGTTGTACCTATCTTTAAAAAGGGTGACCGCCTATGTTTCAGAATTACCGTCCAATATCTCTAACATCTTCTTGTTGCAACTAATGGAACACATTATCGCCACTCGCATTCTTGAATACTTAAACGACCATAAATATTCTAACAGGTTTCCAACACGGGTCAGGAAAGGGTACTCCACCGTCACACACAGTTAGTTACAGTATTTCACTCGTTTGCACACACCTTAGACAACACGGGTCAAATAGATGCAATTTTTCTAGACTTCAGTAAAGCATTCGATAAGTTACCACATGACAAATTAATTCTTAAGATGCGAAATATTGGCCTCCCCGAAATTCTGGTCACATGGGTTGAAAATTACTTGACAAGCCGCAAACAACTGGTCACAATAGATGGGATACAGTCCGGCTATCTTGATGTCACTTCGGGAGTTCCGCAGGGAAGTGTGCTGGGTCCATTGCTTTTCATGCTGTATATAAATGATATTGTTAATGTTAATTACCACTGGTGTGCAAATTCGGTTGTTCGCGGATGATGCAGTCTTGTTTCGGGATGTTTCATGCTGTGCTGATCAGTGCGAACTTAATACCAATCTTACTAATGTACTTGAATGGTGCAAGAACTGGGGAATTGGTGTTGAACGCCGACAAAACACTGTATCTTCGTATAACACGAAGAACGTTTCCTACGACTATCAATACAAACTAGGAACATCGCGATTGAAACAAGTCACCAGTCATAAATACCTCGGTGTCACACTAACCAGCAATCTTCGTGGAATTTACACGTTGACAATGTTTGCTCATCTTGCCTTTCGTAAGCTATGCTTCTTAAAACACAAACTCAGAAATTCCCTCCCTATAAACGTCAAGCTCCTCAGCTACTTTACTTTTATTAGACCTAAGCTCGAATATGCCTGTATAGTCTGGGACCCCTACACTAAGCACAAACATCCGTAAAATAGAAAGAATTCAGAGAAAAGCTGTAAGGTTTATTTACGCTAAATACTCCCGCACTGGATTCTCCCTCACAAATAATGCTTACTAACACTATCTCAAGCCTCGAATCCAGGGAGGAGAAGGGCTTTCTGCCTTGATTTCCTTTCTTCACTAAGCAAAGGTGCACTGTCAATTGACCCATTTCCGTTCTTGTCACCGTTGTCAACAAAAACTACTAGGCATCACAACCCGAACGCTTTCGCCCCATATTTTGCTGCTACTGACACCTTCAAATATTCTTTTTTTCCGCGCACGATACAAGAGTGGAATGAATTACCCCCTGTATAGTGCCTTGTTGCTTGTAATGTTTGTATTTTTTTGCATTTTATCTTCTTGTGCCCCCCTGCTTGGACCTAGCCATAGTCTGCAGTATGTATTAAAAAAAATAAATCTACATCTACTATTTTAACACGTAACTCAGATAATAACATCGGTTAGCTGTTGAATGTTCAGAAAACGTTTATGGCGTCACAGGAGCTAGTTTCGTGCGACTGTCGGTCGACGAGCAAAAACAAAGATCGACAAACATCTGGTGCGTTGCAATTGTGCCTCTACTCCTGTTCGATCTCCTCAATATCACTCAAGTGGGAGAATCCTCAATACACAGTCATAATTGTGCATTTATTACTGCCTACAGAACGAAGCTGCAGACGTTGTACCCAGCAAAATGAAACGTTTGCCACGATTTCTTATCTCTTCCCGAGAAAGACAACCTGTTTTGAAGCGGGAATAAAGTTGTCGGAACTACTGAATGCAGTTCGTGGAATGTTATGTTATGTTATGTTTTGTCTTTTGTTATGTTTTGGGTGATGTTCTGCCTCCATGCAGTTCTTAAAAATGACTGTCAGTTGATCGCCCATATGGTCTCAAGAAATAGGTTCATTGAAAAGCGCTGCCTGCTGGTCATACTTATCTGTGTGTCTTAGGATCTAAGCTGGTGCGTCATTGTCAGTATCTCCCGTAAGTCGTGTTCAGTTGGGCTACCACTACTTACTGTTTTTGCAAGCCATCTGCGTGGGTCTACGGAGAATCTTGTTCGCATTCAATACTTTCAAGGCTTGCGGCGTTTGTCATGACCATAAAGGTTTGGTCATAACATCACCAGTAGTCTTGCTGTAGGTTAACCATGGTAGATGGCCGTGCGTTTTAATGCAAAAGCAATACGTAACACAATGACCCATACGTGCCGTTAGGAACACCTGAACCGCTTCTAAATGGCGAAGAGTATACATAAATTAGAAACTTCAAGTAAAACATTCGAGTTGAAACAAAATTTTTAAAAATGCCGTGGTTGCACGCACTCACACAAAGTTTATGGAGCCAAAGTTCCGTTCTGCATCAACCGCGCGCTGTGAATGCGAACATATTTGCACCACCAGACAAAACATACACTCTGCTAAGCGCAGACCAGCCAGTAAAATTTCGATGCTTCTAGCGCATCGCGACTTTTTATAATGTTTCCCCCCGTTCCCCCTTTACGAACCCCTCTGTCTGAAATGAGCCAGCGATTAAACATTTTCTCTGCGCAACCGCACAAGGTTCTTGCTTCACCATGGCTGAACTTGAAGTTCGAATTAATGCTACGATGAAGAGGTCGTTTTCTGGGCTTGTCGACGGAGTAATGGCCATTTCGCTCCAAAACTGTTAAACCCGGATTAGAACCAAGTCAAACCCCTCCCCGATGCCACATATGCGTTCTTTTTTACAAAGGAGCAATTTACACAGTAAATGATCTTGCTCCGGCGATACGCACAGTTTCGCACCTCCTAAAACTCACATGAAATCCACCCAGGTAATGATAAAAAAGTTTTTCTGAGGTGATCGCCATGCACACCTCCATAGAGCGCCCAATGTCTGTGCAGCCTCGCTTCAAATCGATGATAGCCCCCTCTAAGTTGACCTTGCACCTTGGGTAACACAATATCGGTAAAGGCAAATTCTCCACCGAAATTGTTTTATACAGATTTGGCTCGTGACAGCACCAGGGCACTTTGTGTGAGCGCCGCGTCACGTGTATCATAATCAGGAGTACAGTTTTCAATGCTCCTACGCGGGCATGATATGCCACGCTGAAAAATTTTGCTCCTTCCCCGTCGGGTAGAGGCTATTTTCTAGCAACGGACGAGCTTTTTCCAACGAATCTACCGCGTTACTACACAGAAAAAACATGCTGCAGCGATTCAAGGTGGCCACATGTTGACATCCTCACCGAAAGGATGTTCATGATTTTCAATAAACTCCTGACAGCTGTTGCTTCTTGTACTGATTTAGGCGTTTCAATACTTGTTCCTTCACCTCACTATCTACCCTGATTCGCTCCAACGAAGTTCAAAAGAAGCATTTCCAAGTAACTGGGAGCACCCTGTACAAAGGCACTATCGAAATGCTTTTCCCGGCGAGAAGCTAGACTTCACGCCTCTAGCTCAGAAATGTAGACCTAGTGAATTTGTAGGGGCTCTCGACCTGAATAACATCGGCAACCAGTTGACGCACTGCGAGGTGCAATAGGTTTGAGGTTGCGTGCAGATTATTCGAATCAACGTTATTGTAAGCGCTCATTGAGTAGCGGAAGTAGTAAGACTTATTTGCTACTACTACTACTACTGCTCAATAAGTACATACATTAACGCTGTTTACAGTCCTCACATCATACCCCTGAGGGGCATCGCGCAGTTACCGCAAAGCATGCCGCCAAAACCTAAGGGCTGCTTAAACAATACCCAATTGCCTCTGACCTCAAAGTGCACACCCAAAGCTTTACCATGGTCAGGCAAAACGGTTGCCCCATTAGGAATACAGCTGGCAAAAGTAGTTTGATTAATACTTGATATTTTCTATTTCACTGCGACGACGTCATTATCAGTCAAAATTCCGACACCTAGATTACAGGATTAGGCCCTGACGATAAGGGCGGCCGTCAGAAGCTCACGGCTGAATCACGACTTCCCATTGGCTGCAATCAACAAATCCCATGCAAGCACTCTGTGGTGCTTATTTCGACAAAAACATTTCTGCATGGATGACAAACAAGAAGCGCTTACGTGTCGATGCATTTTTTTGGCTGTACAATGCCTGATGCGGTCTTTATGGCCTCGATGTTCGTGTCGGTCCTGGTGCTTTTGGCATTATCTGTTGTCAGTAACTTCTGTGAGTCGCGTTTCTCATTTCACCTTGTCCAAACGGCAATTATCCGCTGCCTTTTGTTTCCTTCTCCCCTGCGCACGCTTCCTGCGTGTCCCCGTTCGAAAGCAAAGTTAACTCTGAACATTCATTTCCTGTGCTGCTGCCTGGAAGGTATAAAAGGACGCTATCTACGAGAGGTCCGGTTCGCACGGTTCGCAAAATAGGGACATAACTAAGGCTCTCCCCTTTTTTCTAAAGGAAGGCCTTAGAAGTGCATGTTTTACAGAACACGTGACGTACAAGAACATTGGGTGATTCTCGCAAGTTCCTCACTACGCGAAGGCGACATCCTAGTTGGAACTTCGGTTGTTCTACTGTTGAGTTTTCGGTTGACCTTCGCGGAGGCGCCAGTCCCCGCTGTACCACCTCCGTGGACAGCCCCATTAAAAATCGTTCGTCTCACTTTCCGTCGGAGGAGTGTGCTGTTCATGTACTGCTGACTTACACGTTTACGTTATGGGGCCGTGCCCACCCCTAGCTTGAGCAGCCTAGGGAGCCTACATGCCACCGTCTGCATGTAGGCTCCCTAGAGCAGCCCCCTAGACAGCGCCCTCTGAAGATTGTCCCTCTTGCTTGCCATCGTCATTTACTGGCGCGTCCTGACCCGCCTCCAACTCTCCTCCAGCACACTATTTCCCTTTCCTGGCGCGCAATGTCCCGCTCGCGCTTCCAGGCTGTCCCTCTTCAACATTTTTGTACCAACTCTTTTCTGTACCTTACAACGCCCCTGCCCAAAACAAATACACGTAAGGCATGACGCCTTGAAAACAACCCTTGTGAGGCACACAGAATCGTACAGGAAACCAGGGCGCAAGCAGGAGATCGCAAACTTGAAAGGACGTTCGGAGGAGGATTACAATAAAGGCGGGTGCAGAGCCCACCCGGAAGGAAAAGGCAGTACTACAGACGGTTATGCCACTGCCGCCCTTGCAATGCAGGTTTTTTGACAAGATAACGGCGGGTCCAAACTCTAGGGTCCTAGTAAAGGTCAGCGACCGGATCCAGCTTTGGAGGGGGGCTTGCAGTGTGTGTGCGCGAGTGCCCTCGTACCTTGCCCATCTCATGTGGGGCTGCGAAGAACACTGTGCGCGTGACGGAGGCCGCGGCCTCCCAACGGACGTTCGCGACATGATAGGCTCTACGGAGCACGGACTCCAGCTCAGGGCCGGCCAGCGGCTCGAGGCTGCTCTGGCGCGGCAACGGCGAAAGGTGGACCCGCGCTCCCCCCCGGTTGCTTCCCTCGGGAATGGCGACAGGGGGTGGGGCGGAGACACCCCTTGTAGCCCGAGCCGCAGGCCAGGCCCATTGCTTCGAGGTCAGCCCGATACCTAGAATAGGTAGATAGACAGGGGTGACGGCGAAACCCTGCGTGGCCTGACCCGCACCCCCCGCCGGACAACGCAATAAATGTCATTTCTCTCTCTCTCTTTAAGGGACCTGGTGCCATGTCGATAGACTTGACAGCAATATTCAAAAGAACGTTCAATAGCAAATGAGCAGTAAGTCCAACTAGGCATTCCCGTAATTATTATTAGAACGTCCTGGACAGTCCCTGTGACTTCGTGTTGTCTTAAAACCCTGTAATGCCGAACGTATAATATAAGATATGCAGTCTTTCGGATTTTTTTACGCGCACCTGGGCCTTTCGAACCGCCAAGAAATGCCCACTCTATCATTTCTGACTACAGTCAAACCCGGCTATAACGAACCCGGATAGAGCGAATTATGGTATATATCGAACAAAAATAATTCAGTTACGGAAATACATGGGAAACATATTCCTTATAACGAAGTTCACATCCGATATATCGAACTCTGGGCGCCTAGAATGGCCGCCGAAATGCATGATCTCGGAGCGGCGATTGAGATGTGGATTGGCCGCGACCACGGAGCAAGAGCGGCGACTGAGACATTGCGCCTCGCATGGAGCGACGTGACGCCTAATATTTTCCGTTACTGTTTCCGATGCGCGGTACTCGCGACAGAACCCGCCCAGTCAGCGAGTCCGGACCAAGACAGCAACATCGGTGAACGGTGGGAAGAGCTCGCCAACGTTCCCGATGATGTCGCGAGTGAAATCCGTCCGACGCTTATATTGAAGCGCTTTCGGCAGTCGATGTGCTCCGCCAATGCTTCTTAGATTTTTGAGGACGCGGACTCGAACTGGTGCAAACAATGTTTCGTGTAGAGAATGCTACGCTAGTTGAAGCCGCCAAAACGAAAGTGAAAACAAAAATCACGGGCTTTTTTTTTTTTTTGCAACCTGGGCAGTTAAGGCGTAAAGTAGCTATGATACTTGCAATAAATGGATTATTTTGGTATGGTAATGGCTACTGTACTGTGTTTGTTTCTGCCTACGCGGATGGCGGAGTTGGGGCGGCGAAGGGGGGCTCCAGCGGATTGCGAAATCGTAACAATAAGCTCGTTATAGGCGGGTTTGGCTATATCGAACTATTGGATATATCGAACCAATCGCGGTGCATATTGAAGTTCGCTATAAACGGGTTTGACTGTACTCCAAAGCCTTTTACAATTGTCCGCATGGAGTCCCAAATAAAGTTTGAAAGGTGTATTCCTCCATCGTAAGCGCGCCCGGCGGGTCTACACCTGCTTTCAAAGGGTGTATGGTACACTTCTTATGTGGTATACGATACATTATATACCTACTTATATGTATATATATATATATATATATATAGATTTCGAGAAGGGCTGTTTTTGGTTGCCGTAGAAAATAGTAAAAAATGGGTATAGCTTCTAACAAAACTGTTTATTGGTCGACGTTTCGATCGGATGCCGATCTTTCGGCAACCGATCGAAACGTCGACCAATAAACAGTTTTGTTAGAAGCTATACCCATTTTTACTATATATATATATATATATATATATATATATATATATATATATATATATATATACCTACATGTCAATTGGTATATTTTACACTATTTACCTACTTTATACATGTAGGTATATATATACTCATTTTTATGCATTTATGATACGTCGTGCAATTTCTAAAGCTAGGAGAAACACGTTTTTCTTGGCGTTTCTTTATTATTTGAGTAACAAAAGATAATGCAATAAAGCATTAGAATTTTTATGTATTGTTTTCATTGTTTGGGAACTACAAAGCGGCAAACAAATTGCTTTTTTTATGACTGTGCTGTTGGGCCAATTCAGGCATTACAGCTTGAAGAAAAGTATGCTAAAACTAGAACACAACAAAGAAAAACGATGACTCACTGCTATTAGCAAGAACAAAAAGTGACAGAACCCCAAATTGGCTTCCAAGTACACACGAACCCACTAAGTTGTCGATAAAAGATACACATGGCTGAATAAATTGGATCCCTTCCGATTGTTTGCACTGTTTACGAAACAATCCTCAGGTGTAAAGTAGCGATAGGGAAGCTCACTGTCAAGTCCTGTTGTGTGTCGCTTATTAAGCAAGACATTGTTTTACGGTTTTCTCAGAAGGAATAAAAGGGCGAGGGTAGTAATTAAAATGAAGCCAATCTTACAAAAAGAACGCTTTTTGCTTTATTGTCAAGTGTCCTTGAGTAAGAATTTTATATTTTGCAGGCTACCACAGTTTTCCGTCAGCAGGTGTACATATGCATGAAAAAGCTTGGGTATGCCTGGATAACCGCATTCCCGGTGAGCCCCAGAAGTTCTGTTCTTAAAATGCATTTATTATTTTTCATTTCATCCCACTTTCCCGCCAATATTTCCACTCACTTTTCATACCAATGCGCACAAATATATTGCACTAAAACTGCTACAAGACAGACCTCGATCTAAAATATTTGTGAAAATGGAATCTACAATATTTAGCAAGCAAACAACCTGTATTAAGCGGGGTTGTAACAGACTCAAGCGAACTGCAGGTTCATTTCCAGTCCAGTACAGTCCTGTATTAAAGTACTGCTTATATACGTAGCACCTTACATATTTGAAGAATAAAGGCTTCATCAGTTGGTCATTTTCATGTGTATAGGGACATGCCTGGGTGCGTATATGGCGCGTGCGTTTTGCTGAAAAATGTTAACAAATAGAGTGAGAGCTTTCGCTAACTCCACAACCGTTTTTTGTTGTAAACGGACCCTGTTTCCGTCGTGGCCTGCCACCGTAAAGACGTTTCGGAGGTACTAGCGGGTACAACAGACGCGGACCTACGATGGGGATTTTAGGACTGCGTGGCAGGCCACGTATCAATCACGTTTACGTCTTCACAGCATTTAGAAACAAATTTACCCCACAAGAATAAACAAAATGGTCACCAAATGAGCGTTTAGGTACATAACCACGAATGAAATTGCATTGTCTGAAAACAAAATTCCACACAATCGTGTTCTCATTTTCGAAAGTGGAATTGAGAGAAAAAGGAAAGATTTAAGCCGCGTAAATGAATAGGCCATCAATTATGCTTTTTGTTTCCCGTGGAATTTAATTTACAAAATTATTTTGAGGAAAAAAGTAGGTCACAGAGCCTCTGTTGTCGAATCAAAGGCACGGCTAACTACCCTGCATGTATAGGCTTTCACCGAGTAAGATTCTACTCAACAAATTTTCCGCGTTTCACCAGAGTTTTAACAGATCTCTCGTTGCTTCTTGCTTAAACTGCCACTCAGTTCGATTAAGAACACACAACCAGAAACTTAGTTTTATATTTCTAATTACACACTAATGATACGGAATGAAACCTGCTACGATGGCCTGTGAGAAGTCCAGGAGTAGCCGCCTACCCGCTGAGGTTTGTAAAACATTCATCAATGCCTGTGCTACACGACAATTTTAGATTGACCGTTCAACAGTCGTTCATGAGTTAGCCCTATGTACTTACAACAGGGCACTGGACAGGCAATTCGTTCGAAGGCCTCCGGAAGGCTTTTTAAATGGCTGAGCAACACAGGCATAAATCAACCATGTGTGAGAATGAAGAAGTTCTCGCATCCAAAAATAATATTCTATTTGTGCATTACGGTTTATAAGACAATATTTGAAGGGTCGACAACCGTAGAACTTGTTTTCCAAAAACAAGTACGTATTACAATATGAGTGTTCGCGTATTTTTAAGAACTTCCAGCTTGATCGCTATGGCTTTCTGAATCGCCCTCGACATGCTGCGGGGAGCCTCTCTCGTCAAGGCCCACAAAGCTGGTTCTGCGGGGTTCTAGAGACAATTTCTTATTGAATGGGTTTTGCATTAGCCACCATTCTTTTGCATTCTCTTTTTTTATTATTGCCCACTTTGCACCTGATAATGTAAAACACGTTAACGCAACAAACATCTTACCCTCTCACATCTGCGATTTGAACATTTGAAACCGAAAATTTATTTCTTTATCCTAAGTAGAAATTTTGCGGTATTTCATGGTCCTGGTAAGTACTGTCACCCATATGTCCCTCATCACTCAAGTTCAAGACATGGCTTACGCAGATGCCACTTTTGTGCTCCGCAATATGCAACACTTCTAGGATCAGGCATAGGCCAGGAGCTTGAACATGAAAGGATTTACGTTATAAAACGTAAAACAAAAGGTATACGCCCAGTATTACCCAACAGTTCAGAAAAGGAGAAAAGAAACCCGACATCACCATCGTCATCATCATCAACAGCCTACTGAGGTTGACCGCAAGACGAGGGCCTTTCCTAGTGACCTCCACCCGCTCCTACCCTGCGCTGCCCCAGTCCATTCTTGGCCTCCGAGTTCACTAATTTATTGTCTCCATCGAGGAAATGGGTTTCCCCTTGTTCTAGGTCCGTCTCTCAGTATCCACTGTGTCACCCTTGTGGTGAAACTGTTGTCGGTTGGTCTAGCTATATGGCCGTCCCAAGTCCACTGCTTTTTCCTAATTTGATCTATGATATCTCCTACTCAAGTTTGGTGCATATTAAGGATGCTTGTTGCCTTTCCCTAAGTGTTACTCCTACCATTATTCCCTCCATGGCCCGTTTGACCAACCGAAGATTGCTTTCTGGTTGCTTAGTTAGGGCAACACGTTTCCGCTGCGTCTGTCATCACTAGGGACCGGTAAGTTTAGCATAAAAAATGAAGGTTTTAGGCGCCCATAACAAGCACTGAAAATTGCAATTCAGGCATTTATACGCACCAAATACAATCGTTTAGGCACATGTAGGCTCAAGTCTTATTTACTTCACCAGAATATTTTACGACATATTTTTGTCTTGCAGTAAACACAGCCGACAAGTCTTGTGCTGTGGGAAAGTAATGTTATTTTCGTTGTGAGACTTACCCACACAAGAGTTGCTAATTTAACAGCTATATGTGAAATGCAGGGTGTTTCACACGAAAAGAAAAGCTTAAAAGCCATGACAAGCCAGATCCGCTCTCAATGATTTGCGGCTTGAAGTTGTACCAAAATCAGTGAATAATTGTTTGCGAAAAGAAAAAACACTCAACGCTCACTAAAGACGACGGAACGTGCTTGTGCTTCGGTACGCTGCCATGACCTCATTCCGTCTGGAATAACAGAACGTTTTGTGCTCAAGAGCCATCGGCAGTCGTTTAGCAAGGGGAATCCAGGAATTCATGTCAGACAGGAATGGCTCTTTTAGCAACCGGTCCTTTGGGGATGGTGGCGGATCTGTCATGGATCTTCGAAATGACCTCGGCATTCTTACAGTGGCATCCAAGTTCTCAGCTACGCAAATGCTTTGTGCCGGGAATACGCACACGAATATACCGAATCACGTTCAAGGTGTAGTTGAAGTTCAAGTTTATTAGGAACTTTGTAAATAATACAGTATATAAATTGGTAAGGAATACAGAAAGAGGTCCCATAGTTTACCACTGTTGGGGGACCTTTTGTTAAAAGTACATAACAACAGGTAAAACATATGCAGTCAGAGTAAATAAGCAGAAATATAATATAAATTTATACCTAAATCAATTGGACATAAAAAATGTACATGGTGCGATGATGATCGTTCATTACAGATTAAACCAACATTTCTGAGGTGGTTAAAAAAAGGAAAAAAAAACGACACGTCACTGGACATTAGCAATATAAAATTTCGAACAAAAAGAGTTTAATTGCGCCAAAACAGCCTAGGCTGATTTGTAAAGTCCTTTATAAAGCAAACTGAACAGACATGAAAGCAGAATTATTGTAAATTCATGTTACACACTAAACGCATGACGGGGATCAATCAAGCAATGTGCTTAAACTGGGATGGATGAAGAACAAATATGCGTTGTGTAAATAATTTGGGATGTGACGCTTTCATGTGCAATGCTGTTAGTACAACCGGCAAATGTTTTTATAGTAGATTCCAGGCCCTAGCCGAATTTTCAAAGTTATACGACGGGCGCCGATGGAAGAGGCACAGTCGGTTACTGCTCCTTGAAGACACAACTGTAGAGCAAAGAAAGATAACTGCAGGTATTTATTCGTTACCAGAGCAGAACGACCTTCTCCTCAGCTGTTCACAGCGCCGATGAATCCCGTTGGTAGTACCGGGAATAGCCGTAATTCCGTACAAATTACTGAGACACTCTAGTCTGCAGAAGCAGATAACTGGGAAATCAGCGGGAATAACACCATTCAGAAACTATGCATTACATACCGATTATCGATGTCAGACAGCACACAACATTCTTTGCAACTCACTCCCTTATTAGTTTTCAAATGGCTTTGAAGGTTACCCAACACGGCAAATGACGGCTGTCACGACTCGAGTACTTCAAAAGTGCGGAGGCGCTCATTCTTATGGGCCTCGTGCGCTGCAGTTTCAATTAAACATGTGGCGCCACCTGCTAGCGGTGGCGCAATTTTTCCTGAAGAACAAAATAAACACATACAGCAGTTCGCTGCGGGGCTCAAGGTTAACAGCAACACATAAATTAGTATACAATTACAGCGTTTGTATTACGTTCACGGTTGTTATATTCGTAGAACTATCCCGCTGACGAGTTGTGCGGGAATACAGGCTGAAATATTTATAAAGCGCCCTTCTCCAATAAGAGCAGACGACAGTACTGTCACGCGCCTTGACCGGCAGAGCAGAAGGAAACGGGAAACAGGGGCAGGCTTAACAAAAGACATCTATTGCAAGGCCAACCTCGAAAGAAACAAAGCCCAGCAAACGAAACCGTTCACACACAAAACGAAGAGGTAATGAAAAAAAGCAGAAATAGAGGTAATGAAAGAGCAGAAATGCGTTCCGATGTCGATTGAATAGTCTCCTGCGGTAATCTACACGGTGTCACACAAACAGTCCATACACATGCCTGCCGAATGACCAGCGCTGAAGTGGACCCGCAGAATGGGTGAAGAGAGGTCAACGAGGTAGGGGCTTTGTCGTCCTGATGTTGTGTGCCCGGAGAAGTGCCACTCTTTTCGGGAGCTTTGCCGGTGTGGGGTCACGTCGTAGCGGAAGACAACGGTTCGATGCCGCTTCCCGAATACACGCGCCCGTCACCGCTGGAGCCGCCAAGTCGTGGGTTGGCGGAGCGTTGGGAGACCGGAGCCGATGCGTCGTCGGCCCGCTCCCGCCCAGCCTTGTGTGGCGACGTCGGTGTCTTGGGCCGCGTCACCCCTGGCTGTTCCGGAACCTGGGGGCGTGTTTCCAAACGCTTCGCTGCACAGAGCACCCACGTGACATGAGTGATGTCACTATGCGCGATTTCATTGTGAGCGCCTGCTAATACGAGCCCGCTGTTCGGGCTCTGTGCCCTCGACGTAGAGTACGTAGTACTGGCGCTGTCGGCTTGGGTGCGAGCCCCAGCAGGTTTAGTTAGTTTTTTTTTATTGCTTAATTGTTTCAAAGCCCGTGTCTAGAGTGCCGCCCGACGGTATTATAAGTACTCCACTATATCGACGTCCACCGGCGTTTTGCAACAAAATTGCCGCGTCTGGCTCTATATCACTCTGGATAACGTAAAAAGAGCAACGTAACCTAAACATAACATATAATGATTTAACGCACGCAAAGAAATCATTTAAAACGCCAAAAGTAACCGAACCCATAAAAATTATAGCTCAATTTAGAGATGACAAAAAAACAACCTAGGCAAAAACCGGCCTCGAACCACCATTCTTGGGATCACTAAGCAAAAACGGAACCTCTACGCTACAATGACAGACGCTCGGGCCGGTGCTAGCCGGGTCTGTAATATTCGAATGGCGCCGGACGGCACTCTAGCCATGCCTGCGGCAATCAGCTAGAGCGCCGTCGGACGCACTCAAGACACTGCGTTTTTCAAAATTTCATTCTTTTTCTAAACTAAGTGCTACGCGTTCTTTTTGTTGATAATAGAGATCTGGTGTGTTTTAGGTCGCTTTAGGCTTGGGCGCAGGGAATGACCACGTTAAATCACCGTTCTACTTCGTGCGAACGGACATGTTGGTTGGGTGCTCTGTGCAGCGAAGCTTTTGGAAATGGCCGTGTCTGGAGTGCCGTCCGACGGTATTATAAGCACTCCAATATATCGACGTCCACCGGCGTATTGTGACAAAATTGCCGCGTCTGGCACTACATCGCTCTAGATAACGTAAAGCTAGGCAACCTAACCTAAACATAACTTAAGGTAACCTAACACAGCCAAAGAAATCATTTAATACCTTAAAAGTAACCTAAGGTATCTGCACGATAGGTGAAATGAAACCAGTTCAAGCGGAAGTTATTGCGCAAACTGTTTCTTCAAAGAAGGTAATCAGCACCAGCATAACTAATAGCCACGCTGGCATGTAGTTACACGATAATCACGTACAACTCTATCAGCATTGAAACCATCTCCAATATTCCAAATCGCCTCTTTTTCATCGGCACTCTGAATGCGAGGAACCATTTGTGCACAATTATAGCTCCTGGTGTGCGCTCTACCATATCTGTGCCCGTGTCGATGTCGACCAATAAACAACAAGGTCGTTGTGTACGGCCTCGGACGGATCGGCGCATGTGGCGAGGTCGAGGTGACGGTGGCTCCTGCACCGCTAGCGCTTCTCGGCTTGTTTGGCACGGCTCGCAGATTTCTCTTTTAAGAGGGTCCGACTACCGGCCCCATTAAGGGCTTCTGAAAGAAGAATATTCCGTGCACCCCATCGACGCTAAAAACCAGAAAAGGCGTATATAACACAAACAAGAGGCTAAAAAGCAATATAGGCACATATAGTCACAATAGGCACTCAAAAGCCCATATAGTGCAAATAGACACTAATAGGCACAATAAACTATTGCTTAAAATGTCCTTTTTCTCTTAGGTCCCGCTTATACAGGGTGTCCCAGCTATCATGCACCAATATTTAAAAAGATAGTAATGGCGTAACTCGAAGAAAACCTACTGCATAATGTTTGCGGTACTGTTGAGAAGCGGACAGTAATTTGTTCGTTAATGAGACTTTATTAATTATTTTTAATTAGTTATCTAACTAGAGAAGTACTGTCCTAATCACTAAAGTGTAAATGAGGCGCTTGTAGGTACCCACGAGGGGCATCTAACTGCGGTATTTTCAGCGACGAATTAATTGCGCACACATTTATTCTGACTGGTAAAGGAAATGCGCGAAATGTGAAAAATACCACGTGACGGCGCCTCCGCGCGCATCCTAAAGCAACGACCCGCCGCGGTGGCTCAGTGGCTAAGGCGTTGCGCTGCTGAGCACGAGGTCGCGGGTTCGATTCCCGGCCGCGGCGGCCGCTTTTCTGATGGAGGCGAAAAGCAAAAAACGCCCGCGTGTACGAGATTTCGGCGCACGTTAAAGATCTCCAGGTGGTCTAAATTAATTCGGAGCCCTCCGCTACGGCGCGCCTCATCGCCTGCGCTGCGTCGGCGAGTTAAAACCCTACATTCAATCAATCAATCCTAAAGCAACGCCCTCAAACAGGCTGCCTCTGGGTTAGCCATAATGAAATAAACAAAATAAAGAAAGAAAGAAGAAATCGCGACGGTGTGCCTTATCTGCACACGCGCCCCGCGAATCTCGCTGTTGCTGCTCCTTCCGTGCATGCCATTATCAAGGTGATGCGCTGTCTCTTCGGGCGGGTAACACGCGAAGAAGTTGCTTTCAATCAGCTTATTTGGGGACACTGCTTTACAATGCGCGTAGAAGCACCGTCACGTGGTATGTTTTCATATTTCGCAGTTTTAAATGCGAATGCATTTCTTAGTCGAACCATGTCAGGCGCCGTGCAGCATCCACGCGCCCGCAGGTGTTCTCTCCGCTCTCACCCCCTCTCCCATAGCAACAGCTGCGAGCGCGCGCGCTCCTCCTCTCCCCTAGCAACCGGAGAAGGTAGTGCGGGCGGATCAGCGGCGAGTGAGTGGAGAGGAGGAGCGCGCTCGGGCGTGTGAGGGCGCTCGCATCGCGGGAGCTCGCCGGAGCTCCCGCGTGTATGGGAGAGTGTAGCGAGGGTAGCCGCGGGGCTTCGGTGCTTCTCCTCTCGACGCTCGCCCCACTCTCCCGTTCGCTCGGTCCCAAGTATATCTAAATGGAATGTCAGCCGGCAACGGTACCTCGAGCAAGAAGTGTAATACAATCCAGTTCGAGCATTACACCTCTCGCTGGAGGTGACGTCACTGTAGTAGCTTCAACGTCATCTTCAACCGGAGGAGAAGAACAAGCGGAAGACAAGGCTGCGAAGCGAAGAGCGCGTGATGCCGAACGCAAGCGCTTGAAGCGAGCTGCCGACGCCGAACTCCGTGCTCGGGAAGCCGCTGCGAAACGCTAACGCCGAGCCGAAGACCCCGAAATACGTGTTCGACATGTGCATTCGCATTTCCTCACGATTCCCTTCGGGGAGGTGGGGTGAATTTTTTTTTCTTTATCAGTTCGAACAAATGAGTACGCAATCAGGTCGTCGCAGAAAATACCGCAGTTAGATGCCACTCGTGGGTACCTACAAATGCCTCATCGACACTTCAGCGATTAGGACAGTAATTCTCGAGTTAGATAATTATTTACGAATAATTAGGTAGGTCTCATTAACGAAAAATTTACTGTACGCTTCTTCACAGTACTGCAAACATTATGCACTAGGTTTACTTCGAGTTACGCCATTGCTCTTTTTTTAAATCTTGGTGCATGATAGCTGGGACACCCTGTATGTTAATAGGCTTGACACAGAACTCAAGAGAAAAAATAGGCATTACACCTAAATTTCCGGTCTCTAGTCATCACCGGTAGAACTCATTGATTGTATACCTTTCTTTTTAAATATTGGGCGCGAGGCCCACCACTGGAGAGGCCGGCGCTGCGATGGTTTTGACGCCACTTGTAGGATCACGGTTCCCATCTTGCTGCGTAGTTGGCTTGCCGCGCGTGACACTTCGCTTAGGAAGCGCGTTCTAAAAGTATTTTCGTGTTAGTTTACTTCGTTTGAAGTTAATTGTCAGTGCGTCAAGCACAGTTCGACCTAATGGTGACTGTATAACCGTATCAACTGTGCTAGATGATCCGCAAACACCATGAGCGTGGTGGTTTATTACGCATGCGACCGAAGCGTATTTCCCCGATCAACAATGTGGACTACGACGACAGCCGAGTGAAGTTTCCAGATTTCCCGTGTTTGCAAGGAATGTATTAAGCAGAAAATCGTGAAGCGTTAACTGCTCGCAGAAGCACACGCACCCTGCCCGCACAGCCGACGATGCGGCTCGAACCGACGCAGGTCGCGGCACCAACAACTTGTCGCCGCTTTTTAAAATCACACAAGTCGTGGAAAAGAAGTTCCAGATTGGTGAAAGTGGATGTTAGTGTGATGAAAAATGCTGATAGGTAGTGTCATCAGCCGTGGTTTTCAAAGCGATGCTCAAATATCTGCCGCGATTTACGCCGACCGGCCGCGGAGGTCGGTCCCGGCAGCGCCGCCCTGTTCACGCACGGTGCGGCGAGCGGCCGAAGGATGGCTATGCTTGGGCGCAAGAATCGGCCGAGGCCGTGCAGGTACCTTGATCTTCGATCGCTTCAACGGAAATCACCGCGCTTACAGAGTTCCCAGCGCGGTGAAACGTTCTGTTAGGGACTGTCACTCGCAACTCTAACGGCGATGAAATATCTGCTGCGACGCCAAGCCTAAAGTTCACAACATCCGATTACCTGCATCCGAAGCCAGCTGCGAGCTGTTGGCGAAGGCCCTCCCGTCGCGCACGCGCGTGTTGCGTTTGGGTTCCTCTAACTTCTTGCGGGCCCCAACGCTCGGTTCTCCTATTCTAAGTATCCCCATTACCCCAAATCATTAACGACGTGTTTCGCCTCGTACGCACCCTCGCCTTCTGTGAGCAGTAGTGAGTTTCGAAATTGATGCTTGAGAAATGCCGGCTTACTGTAGACATACAAAACACGCTGCAATTATAAATTGCCACGCCGAGCACCTAATGAAAACTAAATATAGCCTTGTCCGAACACGCTCGAAGGCGTTAAAAACCCGCGTTCATACCGTTCATACATTGCAGACATAAAAAAGTCGCGAAAATTAAACATCAGCCGCGCAGAGTACAGGCTACGGCAGTGATCGTTAATGAAATCCGGGAATGACTATAAAAACATGGGAGGGGAAATAGGCACTGATTAAGCCAAACTGCAGACCATAACAATACCTTTAAGCATGTTCGGCGAAGCAATCTGATCACCGTTCTCGCCTAGTCATTCATTTACCAGGCAATACGAGCAGTTCGCGCGGTGAAATCATAAGTGAGCGACGCGTTTCCGTCGCTGTTACAAGGTGTTTGCTTGCACACACATGTCCCGTCACAAGTATTTCATAATGAATTTACAGCGTACTTTTCTCGGCATCAGTTGCATCGTCCTTGGTGTTAGCTGGCTGCGTATGCAACGGCTGAGGGTCGCGATGGTAGCAACTACTACACGCGGCGGTGTCGCCAGGAACAAGCGAGTCGCTGATTGCTTCCCCGAATTATTGTGTTTATAGACAACTTTTTTGGTAATTTGCATCAAATCCACAAGGAGCGCGCGAGATGGTGGCCACAACAAAAAAAAAAAACACGCTTCCGCGTACGCACGGGAAATGTTTTGTAGCAGACGACAACATGATTCAGCGTCCTACAAGTGACGTCACTCGTAGGTGGCGAACACGGTATGGCGTCGAGGCCAATAGAGGTACCTCACGTTTTATTATTTGTACATGTTTTCTGAGTGCACGATAAACAATTCCTACTCTGCGCCAGATTTTGTTCTCCTTGTTGGCATCAGCACTGACCACGTGTCCGCGGTAGTTATAACTTTTGCTTCTTCTAGAGTTTCCTTACCTGTCCTGGAGCGGGTGGATGCAGTGGGTTTATTTATTCGTAAATCACGCTTCGTAAACATCTCCTGTAGACGCACTGGGAGCAATTTTGCCGAGATGGTATCTCCCTGTAACACTCCCTTTCGGATAGGAAAATTTTCTCTTTGGTTGTGTAGGATAATCCTGCCCGTACATCCCTTATGTCCATGTCTTCTAGAAGTCTTATGCAGGCATCTCCTATTCCCTGGCCTTTTGACTCTTTCACCACGGCTGCGGTGTGTATTCAATCAAAAGCTTTGGCATAGTCTTTGAATGCCACGTAAATAGGTTTAGTTTACTCTGGGAATATTTTTCTTTATTTGCTATTTTGAACTGAGGTTTTAGCTTGATCAGAACGACTCCATCCTTTCCGCTAACACTGAAAAATCATCCACGTGCAGTGTATGTAACTTTAACCCTGTGCTAGTTCTTTTCGGGGGTCCTCCGTAGCACACAACATACGCGCTACTTAACTTCATGAAACCTCCAACTAATTTTATAACCTCTCTTAGCCTCTGATATCCAACTTGATGTGCGACAGCTCCCGTAATGGTAAAGCTAAGCTCCCCTCTCAAAATAGAGTTCATTTGCGCGTTGAACGTTGCCAAGTTCAAGTTCCAGAGGCGGCCTGTTCATACCCAGACATGCTTAGCATCTCTTCCAGTATGCCTGGCCTGACCACCTTCGTCAGTTGCTCTATAGCTGCTTGAGACTGAGGGCTGAGATTTGGGTTGGTCAATACCGTGAGGTGGGGGCCAACTACTACACCAGCATGGCAAGATCCTTCTAACGAGTAGTGCTGAACTCTTACCAAAAAAGCGTTCCTGGCATGTTTGCTCCTATCTAGTTTAGCCCTTCAGGTACCCATAACGATGGTTGCTTCAAGACCCGGCAGTTCCCCACGCCAGAGATAATCTGACAGCCAGAAAAAAGAAAAACATTGTGGTTGATCCCTCTTTCATAGGAATCGGTAAACCACAAAAGTCAAAGGTGCCTCACAGGAGCAGTTGAATGTTAAAAAACCTCCTTCATGTGCGAAGGGTTCACGAGCCTGACTCCGCCAGAAGAATTGACACCGACACGCAAGAAACAAAAAATAACCGGTTTATTGCCGGGACAACAAAGCCAAAAATGACATGCACAGAAATGCCGTTAGAAACACAACGGTCATGGGAACAACGCCACAGCGGAGCCTTGCCTTAATTCAAGTGCGTCCCCCGTACACGATAGGCACTGGCATCGAGACTGCCACTTTCGGCGCTCATTAGCGTCATGATGCGCAACTTCTCTTCATCTGTCCTAGACGGCAGCACCATCTGAATGAGTCATAGGGAAGGACATAAGGCGCGTTCGTAGAGCTGCACACGTCGCTGCCCATAACGCAGTCAGTAGAGCTCTACGTACCTCCCGTTCCGATGAGAGGGCATGTGCTCGAAAGCGGGCGTCGCAGCGTTCATGGCCCATTTTCTGGCGACGTCACCCCCGTGACGGATATGACGTGACTGAGATCTTGGTGTACCTGGGCATAAAACACTCTCGTGTTAAAAAACGTTTGGAGGGTGTTTTATAATGGGTTTGTTCATGTTTGCCCGTTAAAATCTGAGACATTGCTTGTCGCTTGTCGTACCTGACTGGTTACGCGTTCTCTGAAAGAGCTTCAGGGTGTTTTTTAGGGTCCCACATAGGCTGGCAGCAAGGACAAGCTGAGCGAGTGGGAAAATAAAGAATGCTTTTCTGATGGAGGCGAAAAGCAAAAACGCCCGTGTGTTCGAGATTTCGGCGCACGTTAAAGATTCCCAGGTGGTCAAAATTAATCCGGAGCCCTCCACTACGGCGCGCCTCATCGCCTGCGTTGCGTCGGCGCGTTAAACCTTACAATCAATCAATCAATCGGGAAAATAAAGAACGGCCGGGGTTGTAGTCCACGAACGAAACAGGCAGCAGTTTATCGCTTTGACTAGATAATCAGTAGGCGGTACTTGTTTTTTTTTTGCACGGGTGGCATCGAGATCCTAAAAATGAAGATAAATTAGCCGTAAAGTTTTAAACTTTTATATAGCCTTGGAGCAACAGTAAGATTTGCGAGCTGGCTAAGAAAGCGCAGTCGCAACTGCCCCTGAATAAGCGAAAAAATGACCGTGGCCTAACTCAGTTATGTCTGGGCGTGCGTAGCGAGAGGCATGGTTAATGCTATTGTTTAGCATGGCTCTCTGTAGGGTTACATCTTTATCGCTTAGCTCCGTACGCCTGAGTTTAGATTTGACTGTTACGTCTGGTTAAGTTGCTGTTAGATACGCCGAGCACGTTTTCCTCCTTCTGTCCCCGCAAGCTCGTTGCCTCCTCATGGTTTCCTTCCGTCGTTGATCCGCGGCCTTGGCGCGACATGCCGAACTAGACGATGAACCATCCTCATCGCAATCCACTCGCCTGGCCGCTTCGTACTTCGACGCTTCTAGGGGTGTGCAGCTCGTTCTTCCTCCGTCTCCTCGGCTCGCTGCCTCCTATTGGTTTCGTTCTTTTGGCGAAACCTAGCTTCTTTCAGTCCCTCCTACTCACTTTCTGTATCTGACGAATCCCACCAAGCCGCCCCTGCTATATATACGATGCAACGCCGGATACTCCTCTATTGTTGCAACGGGGTTTCACCGGCTTTTCCTCTGAAGTCATGCCAGATGGCGCAGCCAGTGGCGCTGCCCGCCGCGGCGGTTGCTAGGCAACCGCTCACCTCACGGTGCGGCCACCGGCCACAGCGAAACGGTGAGAATACCGCCATTGAGCTCTCGCTACAAAAAAAAAACAAAGGACTAAGCAGCCACGTTGGGTGGCAGCAGTTACTCACACTTTGTTGCCCTCGATCAATGACATGTATGCGTAGCTCGTTGCGTTTAAATAGATATCCGTCAACAAAGCGGGTGGCATCGCACTGCCTAAAGACAGTTGTCCTCTTGCTCGTAGAATACGCGACACGGGAGCCATAAAATTAAGCCAGTTGTACTCAATGTGAAACTGTCAAGTGCGGAGCAGTTACCCGCCAGAGGGGCTGTGGCCCTTCTCGTGACTAGTGTCAGTATCAGCCTGGCGTTGATTCCGAAAACAGTCAAGATAGTGCGCCGCAGCCCCTGAAAAGATGCATCAATCGACACTGGGTTCAATTGTCATTAATCTGTTGTATCAAAACTCCTTAATTCCATATTTCTTTTAGTTAGGGGTATTGTGTACTCATTACCGGCCTCGCACCGGCAGCCTCCGGGGCCACGGCACAGCACAAAGATCACTCCCAACACTTTGCATATCAGTAACGTGTGCCTCTAAGGCGCAATGGGATTGACATCGCCTTCGTAACGCGAGGCATCTGCGTATGATCCCGACCACGGGAAGCGGTTATCTTTTCGACGCTACTCCTTTCGGTGGTTGACGGCACGTGATCTACGGTGCCTGGATAGTGCGACCCCGGACGAGCTGTGACGACAAGCCGGCCAATAAAGTGCTCTGCAAAGAGTTTTATACTACGACCAGATTTTGGGGAAATTCCCAAGGTGGAGTAAGTTTCTGTAAAGGAAACTGACATCCACCTAAATGCAGCCATGCGGCTACAAAGGAAAGCTATACAGCTTTCTCGGAAACCTCGCAGTTGAAGAAAAATTCGTCCTGGTCCAGGATTTGAACCCGGGACCACCCCTGATTAGCTCAGTGGGTACAGCTACTGCTCCGGTTAAGCAGTGGTCCCGGGTTCAAATCCTGGACCAGGACGAATTTTTCTTCAACTGCAAGGTTTCCGAGAAAGCTGTATAGCTTTCCTTTGTAGCCGTATGGCTGCATTTAGGTGGATGTCAAAGTTTCCTTTACAATTTTTATACTAATATATACTAGAGGGAAACTGTGGCACCATTGTGTAGGGCAGCCCCGCTTCAGCGAGCGTTCGTCATGTACCGAACAGGCACGTTCCACTTGTCGTTGGCATGATTCAAAAACAGGCTTAAAAGGTGGCTCCGGCCTAAAAAAGTAACGATAATACTGCAAAATTAATTAAATTTGTCCTGTTATTATATAATTGAACCTCCAAAATAATTATTTATCAGAGAGTAATTTCGAAGACTCATGCAAGATGAACAAGAAAAAAGAGGGTACCTCTTTTTGTTGACTTTGGCTTCGATGCAGAAAGGAAGCCATATGGCCAGCTAAGCCAAGCAGGCCAGAAACGTCGCTAGCTCTAATGGCGCTGCCCATGGCGGCCCGGGATTCCAGCGCGAGATTTCCCTCTAGTATATGTTAGTATGAAACTCTATGGTGCTCTGCACTTAAAACGCGTTTTAAGTTACAACCCGTTTTAAATTAGGAGATCAAAGCGAAAAGGAGAAAGAAACAAAAACTAAAAAAAGGGCAGTGTACATAATACAAATAAAGGTTGTTTTGACCATTATCGGACGTTTATCTACATCAATCCCGCCTAGTTTAGACGTTTGTCAATGCGTTAGCATTGCTACTAGTCCCAATTTGTCTGCGTTCTCATTCTGGTGTATAGTAGCATATTAGCTTTGTGACCACCTGCCTTAATTTTCGCAATTGATCGGCGGTTTTTCTCGCCATTACAGGAACTCAAGGGCTGGTGACAAGAAATACCTTTGGATTAGAAAAATGTGCTTGGCATCACTTACACAACTGCCAAAAGACTTCTGCGCAAATTTTTCTTTTGTCAATTGACTTTGTCTTTACCAATACACAAATAGGATAGCGCCCAAATGCTGTTCGCTGGACTGTATGTTTTAATGGTTTTCAAACATTTTGCAAGTTCTTGAGCTTCAACAGGGGTCTATTCAACGCAGAAATCTGGGCTTGTTGGTGATAGAACGTCGAAATGGCAAAAAAGCGCGAAGTAAAAGGGGACATGGCAAAAGCGCGAACACTTACACAGGACGGATGCTAGCCCTATAAAATTGTTAATTCTTGTGTCCCCGTTCTCACAGCCTATTACGAGGGATGTTACGGAGTTCGAATATGTAGTGCAGAGACACCGACTTGGCCATGAAGATGCGGACTGAACTTCATTATTTGGTCGCCTGATAGAACCACCTTCGGAACGCAACATGGAAGCGTCAGTCACGAAAATCTCATTCAGTCGAGGAAGCATGCCAGCGGCAGGTGGACCCCGGCTGCTCCTCTTTTAGTCGGCGCTAACAACGCTGCCAATCGATGATGGACTGCAGGATGAAGGGGGTATCCCACGAAGGGGATACGTTTGAATCTCCCGGCATGAAAGCCAGGGGAGTTTCAAACACGATGAAACGTGCAGCTCTGAACAGCTTTCTGACCCCAAGATATCACCATAGTACCACAAGCAGTGCAATCACGCGAGAAGCACGTATGGCGGTGGGAACGAATCACCTTCAGGAATGACCTTGCCCGCATGAAAGCACGCCGGAAGGAAAGAACTCTACCGAGTCGCCGAAATATCAACCGATGTCTCTACCTCAAGTGTACAACAAACTGTAGAGGGAGTTTTTCAAACAAAATATTCAATCTTTACTCACGCAAGCTGCTGTGACAGGAAAAGTTGGATAAAAAAACGCCGCGATGAAACAGTCAAGCTTTTCCAGAGCAACGACATTTTTACCAAATCGGACGTGAATTATGAGTGGACCTACGAACAGGAGGTTCTAGACACCCAAATGTTCATGCTCCCGGGGGTGAGGGTACAAAAAGAGATTGTGTGGACTGGGCTGGCACACATTTTCCTAGTGGGGAAGATGCGAAGTGTTAAAAGTGGTTGGTGGAACACATGCGAAACAGGAGGCCCGCCTCCGTTCCGAACAGCTGATACTGCTTATACTTCCACTTGTTTTTCTACGCACCGTCTTCCTCCCACCCCGCCACGCCGGGAAGATGTAGGCCCATCTCCCATAAGCTTTTTCTAAGGGTTTTATTTTGTTTGATAGGCGATGTTCTGGATAACATTGCACAGTTCTTAAAATGTACGCAGTTTAGCATAATCAACGCCCCCGGCATGCCCTATCATTATTCGGCGAGTCCGAGCTCCAGGGCTCAATTTCTTGGGCCGGTTCTTTCCCCTGCTTTTGTTTAGCGTGGATGCTCTTTGATATTTTTTTATCGATAATGTGCGATCGTTATGTTTAGGCAGCAATATTCGTCAGTACCAGTATCCAGTGGGAACTGTTGCTTTTACCACTGAAACAATGTTTTACGCATACAGGGTCGCCTTCGCTCCTGCAAGAGTGTTCTTTCCTGCTCTATACATATACGTATATACGTATACGATGCTTGTTGCGTAATTTTGATTTGTTGGGAAGATATTTTCATTTGTCCTTTTGGCCTTGTTGCCTGCAGAAACTTGAAGAAACGTACAATATCGACCTAATCAAGGCTATTGTTGCTTTCAACGTGAGTACCACAACTCGATCGGTCTCAGCACGCGAAATGCAGCATAAAATTTTAAGACGTAGCTTACTCACTCGAAGCTAAGTTCAACATTACGTCACTTTGCCCCCCGTTCCGCACTTTGTGCTGAACGTTTCGAAAGCCCAGAAACCTTTTGCAGGGTAGTTATAGCTGCGTCCACGCATAGTATGGCGGCTAATCTGTTAGAGTAATATCGCTGATTTTGTGGCGCACGCAACAGGCTGAGGCAAACTCATGCCAGATCACTAAGATTGCAAATAAAGAATAAACATTCGAAGATTCTCCGCACTGCATTTTCGGAACAGTTGAGTGTTTTCTCACATAAGTGCATATCTTTTCTTTTCAGCGTTGTTCGTCGCATTTGATACCAAGGGACGTCCGGTACAGTCTCAGGGCGGTTACCTACTACAAAGACTTCATGTCTGGTTAAATAAGCAACCCTCCCAGCATCTGCAACAGGGCACAATAAATATAACTAAGGGCTAATGAACACCCTCTTCTTGTAGTGGCAGTTCACGGTAGTCGAAATCCCACATAGTACATGCCGCTGTACTTCTGCACTGCGTGTCGTTAAGCGTAACAATAAAGTGATTCTACAATCATACTCAGCGCGTTGCGAAAGAGTTAACGCATTGTGTTTCATGAAGTACACGCTTAAAGATTTGAAGCAGATTGAAAAATGTGGCGCACGGAGACGTCGAAAATTCTTTTGTTATGAATCAATTGTGACGCTTTTTACTGTAGCAGTGTTCATAATAAAGAAAACATGGGTATCCCGTAAGCCTGGATTTTCCTTACGGATGCATTTTGTCATGGGGAAGTAGAAAACCTGTCCCCATTTTATGCCACTTGACTGAAAGTGCGTGCGCACGAGAATGGAAAATATCGTGCACCATAGCAATCTAGAGACTCACAAACCGGAGGACGGCCGCCTCTTCAGAATTAAAAAAATAAACATTAAAACTGCTAACTTAACCGCAATAAATTTCCTAGCAAGCCCAAAAATACTTCTCTAGGTTCACTACTTTAGGGTACCTGTTTTTCCTATGATGAATTTGTACTTTGTCCTTTACCTCCGAACGTGTTCACAGCAATATTTCGCTCATTTTTACTGCCCGGTTCAGTTAATTATTTTACGGATGCAATTATATCTTTTTCCAGAATTTGAGGGCGGGAAATTGTATATTAGGAACGGAATGAGAAAATAGCATGGCGTAAGACCCCTAATTTCTTATATAACTCTTATTTTCTACGAAGTACAGGGATTTGGCCTAAGATTTACACCTGACACAGTTGGCGTTGTTTCAATAATTGGCGTGGCAGCGAATTTGAACAGGGTGTTGTTAAAAAAACGTTTGGGTACCACTCCATGCATACGGTTTAGTATTCTTTCCGGAATAGCCATCAGAGCTGCCAAGAAAATAAAAAAGGGCTTACTACACGATGGAGTAATGGAAAAAATAAGGCGGCGTTTATGTGAACTTGTAATTTTACTCGCGTACCGGCTCTACTGAAGCAATTATAATAGGAAAGTAAACATGAAGAAAACATAATTTAGAGACATGTTTTGAAGGCTTGCTTTATTTGTCAATTACAGACGGCGTGCATTGAATTATGCATGTGCGAATCGTATCGGCGCCACATTAATTACGACGCACAAGCGTACGTAACATCATCATCGATCTTTACGGCACACTGCGAACGGATATACAATGGCCTCGCGGGTACGGGTATTCCGAACTTCACTGCGAATCAACATCCTTTACACTCTAGCGGCGGCTTCTTCTGCGGTTTTTTGCGGGAGACAAATCTGAAGTCCTTCAGAAGGCGCTTCGTTGAGCCCGCGTCCCTAACCGGTCCTTTGCGACGTGTGGAGATTTCGAAACGCCGCGATCGCTGCGCCGCCTGCCGCCGCTTCTCCGCGGCGTTTGCGGGATTAGCGCTGCGCGGCTGATAGGTGGTCATGCAGTGTTTTGTTCTCTTTCGCTTCACTTTGCCTTTCCGCGCACTAAACAACTTGTTATGGTGACGTCTGTAAGCTAACTGCACGTTTAGGGCACTTAGAAAACAGCTGCTCTTGGTAGAGCGCTCTAACGCCAACAAGAGCTACCCGGGGAGGCGGTTCTGCGCGCTTCTTGACCGCTCTTGCGGGCGTCGGCGACGGCAGCAGCATATCACCGCTGTCACCTTCGAACATCAGCACAAGTGATCGCCTCGTTTAGACCTGATATTGGCCTGTGCAGCGCAAACTCTTCCTCGTCTTCAGCGGCTTGGCTTCTTCCGCTTCAGCATGTAAGAACCATTCGGGAAAATGAAAGTCTAGAATGCGTAGGGGAATGAAAAATAAAATGATGCACTTGTCACGCCCCGCGGGTGCGGTAGACGGGGGGGGGGGGGGGGGGGGGGGGGGAGGGAGGACGCTCAACTATCCGTTTACAAATGCGGAGCGAAATCAACGAATGAACGTTTTAGTAACCACACACACAAGCTGCGTGTTCACTTTTCGTTTGTTTTTCGCCTTTACACCCATTTTTTGAAAAATACAGGGTTGGCAGTTCACAAGCGATACGAGGTGTCGTTGGAAGAGTTGATTGATTGATTGCAGCGTTTAACACGCCGACGCAACGGGACGATAAATTGGAGGCTCCGGATTAATTTTGACCACCTGGAGTTAACGTGCGCCGAAATCTCGTACACACGGCTCGTTGGAAGAGTGTTGTATCTGATAAGGGTCTCTGATTTCGGTTTATGCTAGATTCTGCAGTCTCCCTGTGTCATATGACGATGTTTCGAAGAAGAGTTTGGTCACGGACGCGGATTACTTTTAAGCCCATCTTCGCGCTTCTCGTGGAGGATAAATGTAACAGATGAATCTTGCGAGCGCTCACCTCGGACAAGACGACACAGCATTAAATTTGTCGTCCTGTGCTGACTCCGGAGTGTAATTTTGCATTATCCATCGTACTTCTTTGGTACAATGTTTGTGAAATTTATGCCGCATTGGCTTGTTCATGGTACTGATCAATATCTGATATGTGATATTGGCGGCGTAACTTGCGTGCTGTCAGGTATGAGTGCTCCGCTGGATTTTTGCACAAAGTGCGACGTAAGGCTTACGACACTCACCTCGAACGCGGCGGGAAAACCGCATCGCGCGAGACCCCGTAGTCAGAGACGCGACAAACGGTATAGAGACAACCACTGCGAAACGGGCCGCTAGGGGGATTTCTGGCGCCCCTCGCTCGAGGCGCAACACCTCGCAAAAGCTACACCCTGGTTAATGACCCTGCAGCAGTTCCTCCACTTTCACATCGCAAAAGGCCACCAATGTCTTCGCTCTTTCCGCCTGCTTAGTTCTCACTGCTTACGCGTGGTTTCTTTGGAATGTCCGCAGTGGAATCACGTGGGAGAGCAGTTACAAGGTAGCCAGCGTGTCGCGGAAATCTTTCATTCGATAAGGTCCTACTTTACCGCGTATGCAAAACAATACCATGTTTAAAAACCAACTCGTCGTCGCCTAGTTGAGATAGGTAGCTGGTGGGTGTTGAGGCGGACGTATTTCATATTCTGTGTGAGTGTCTCAGTTTCAGCACCAGAATTCTTCAAATTCGTCCTCTTCTCCTGCCCTGAGGACTGTCCAGCTAGGCATTTTCTTTTGAGCTCAACATTTCACCACAGCCCGCTTCGGTTGTAGGAAGTGGAATCTCCAAATGAGCGATCGCGCTTCGCCGCTCCTTAACGCTCTACTAACCCGATTTTCTTATAACTAACATCACGTATCACCATCTAAAGCACCCAGTATCGCTTGTGTTTTGGAAATATAAAACGCTTGCGCGAAAGGGCAAGAGGTAGTAACGACGCAGCAAAGAATAATATGCGTTTCGTCTCCCCGTTTCTGCGGGCTTTGAAATGCGAAAAAAATAAAACGGTCGCCCCGAAGACTTAACGGCTGTATTTTAGCCATCGAGGATCGAAATAACGATTGCTGGTTACAATAACAGCGCTCTACCACTGAGCTATATTTTTGCTTTACTGCGGAAATTATCGTGTCCCCGTCAGCAGAAACTCCCACGCTGCTACTGGCTACACCCTGGCTACACAAATAAGCTGCGGGCAGCGCCAGGGATCGAACCAGGGCTCGCGTAGCGAAGAAGAGCGAGAGCCTGTCGTCTTGACGACTGTCGTCTTTGACGACCCAGAAAGTAGAGGGAGGAGACCGATGGATTTTGGATTCAGCGCCTGTGGAGGTGGAGGGCGCCGCATAACAAGAGTAAGGGTGAAGCAATGAGAGAGATGACGTCACAGAAAGGTCTGATTGAGTTTTACACGCCCGCCGCAACCAGGCAATGAGGCGCACCGAGTGGAGGCTCCGGATTAATTTTGAACCTGCGGATCTTTGAGGGCCGAAATGTCGTACACACGGGCGTTTTTGCTTTTCGCCTCCATAAGAAAGCGGCCGCCGCGGCCGGGAGACCCGCGTCCTCGTGCTCAGCAGCGACGCTTAGCCACTGAGCAACCACCGCGCGGGTGAAACGGTGTCGCCGTCCTCCTCACCCTTCGAAGACGCTAAAATGGCCGCCAGAAACGATGAAGTCATACTCCTTGGAAGTTAGCGCTTGTGCCCATCGCCTCCCTGTGTCCTGTGTCGATTTTTTTTTTGCGCTATACGAAGTCATGGATTATCGCTACCAACTAGCCCAAACCCAACACTGATATGCCAGAAACGGCGCCTTCCAAACTGCGCAGTAACGTGCCGGCACGTGCAAAATGAAAGCAAGTAAAGAAAGAACAGAACTCTCGCTCGCGCTGTTCTGGCAGGGGGCGCGCCACCACTGCGAGAGGCGGGAAATTTGAATTAATTGCACAAACGTCTGTTAAACTCACCAATAAAGGATCCAGACGGGGAGTCGAATAGCGTGATGGGCGATAGCAGTGAGTGGATGCCACGTGTGTGCACAATGCCGCGTTAAGTGACGCCGCTTGGGTAATCGCTATGAGTGACGTCGTTTACAGCTTTGCAGTGAAACCACCTTCATAGCGTCGATTGGAACCAATTTTTTTCTTCATTACCTGTCCGGCATTACAACAAATTGCAACAATTGAGTAAAAACAACATTGTGCGCTTGGAGCTGACAAATGGGTTAAAATCGTTGTGAATCTCAACAAATCACCTGATACCGGCAGCCAATCTTTGTGGATCACACTGCGCCTTAGATACTAAGCGTACCAGAACAAAACATACAATGAATCAATCTCTGGGCGGTGAGCATACCCATGAGCCTGTGTTTTGGCGATTCACGTTTTTTATAAACTGTAGAGGCTCAACAATATCAGCATGTCAGTTGGAACCCCACTTTCACTCCTTACTGCGAGAAGGCGAATACCATACGGTAAGAACGGCAAATCACTTTAGTAGAAGACACGTTTAAGCCGAGCGTTATTCGTCGTCACCCCAAAAAGCCTCGCGGAGCGATGACGTCACATCACGTTGCCTAGCAACACCTGACGGAGCTCTACAAAGCTTCGCGCTCACTTCGCTTACATAGGCATAGCTTCGCCGAGCCTCAACGGCGCCCGTTAAGCCGTCACGTCAATGCGGAACACATACTATAAACATTCGTATCCAGCGGCGTCGTCCAGGTAGCACGTGGGCTAGCGCCACGTGCAAAACATGCCAAGGAAAAATACCGAGCACCGGTGAGGAGCTCCCGGCGCTGACGAGCTCGACCTTCGAGAAAACTATGCCCAGCGCTCGTGGCATGATCTGTGACGTGCTGTTCTCCTTGCCAGTCCACGTGCATTCGCGCCTGAAGTGGGGCGTATAGAACAGGTCGCGCTGCAGACGCCCAGTTTGCGATGCCGGTTGCTGTTGGTTATAGCGTGTACCGCGTGCAAACGCGGCACACCTTGGGAGAGGTGTGAAAGCCTGTGGACAAAACAATCCGCGCCGGGCAGTCACGGAGAACATTCAACGGCACGTTCGGAAATACATGTGAAGTGGAACTGCCGGGTCTCCGACGAATGAAGAGGGGCCGCCTGGTCTGGTTTTTCCAGCCCCGCCCCTCTAGTGCAAGCTCCGGCAATTTTTTTCAGAGTGTGTCGCAAAATCTTTCAATGAAACACGTCGTCAGCGCATTCCAGCAATATGTGTTCTCCGGTTTCGGCACACAGGTATATACTGTAGTTTGCAGTCTACGGAATAAAAAAGCTTATTCGTGAACCGATGGATTTGCTGGTAATGTGTTACTATGAAGTAGGAAATCCATGAATCCACGCTGTGAACCTGGTTTGACTACGAAGCTGTAAACGACACCCACAGCGAATATTCATGCGGCGTCACTTCAATTCACACACGTCGCATCCACTCACTGCTACCACCCATCACGCTCTTCGCCTGCCTGTCTCTCTCCTTGCTTGATGAATTTAACGGAGGCTGGTTCCAATGCAATTCGAATTTCCCGCCTTCGCAGTGCAGGCCCCCTCCCATTCCTGAACAGCACGAGCGGGCGTTCTGTCCTTTTAGGGGCGAAGCTCCTTAAGTCATGGGTCTGTCCATCCCTTGTGTCTCGTGGTACGTGACCGCCGCATGCTTTCGGAGATGTCGCAAAGTGGGCCGCGTTGCACGCGCAAGAACCGGCTGCAACCGGCAGCGCAAACTCGGCACCGGGAGCGCGAGCTTGTCTGTGTTCGCCAACGGAGGCGCGAGCGCACGTGCACTGCGAGGGGGAGATCACGCAAGAGATCACTCCACGAATGCAGGCAGTCGTTCTCGGAGATCGAACGAGACGCAAGGACCTTTGCTCGTTTCCTCTCGTCTTGTTCGGGCAGAAGTTCGCCCTAAATAAAAGTTCTTTCTTTACCGTTGTGTCCCATCCTACGTGACAAATTGTGGTGGAGGTGCGGGGTAGTCCTCAATGGCGCGGGGTCTTTCACCAGGTCTGGGCCTGGGAGCATTGACTCCGAAAATAAAAGTTGATTTGTACAATGTACGCACACAGTCTTACGTCTTTCTTAATGATGTAATGGGCGAACTTTCACGGGAGAGTTACGGGTACCGATGATCTCCCCCTCTCGAGCTTCGCCCCACTTATCATCATTCATTCCGTGGATATGGCGTGATTTTTTTTTTGCTTGCTTTCATGTTGCACGTGCCGGCACGTTGCTAGAACGCGCTGTTTCTGGCGGCCACTTTTAGCGTCTTTCGAAGGGTGAGGAAGACGACGACACCGCATCTTTGACGTCATCTCTTCCCCCTCACTCTTGACTTATACGGCGCCCTCCCCCTCCAAATGCGCTGAATCCCAACAACCGTCGGTCTCCTCCTACACTTCTGGGCGTACGTAGCTAAGTCGGCAAGACGACAGGCTCTCGCTCCTCTTCGCTACGCGAGCCCTGGTTCGATCCGTGGCGCTGCCAGCAGCTGATTTGTGTAGCCAGGGTGCAGCTAGTAGCAGCCTGGGAGGTTTGGGGAGGCCTGGGACATGAAAATTTCTTTAGCTGGTTAGAGGTATAAGAAACCTTGCTGGCACCTGGGAGAGCATCCTCTTTACCCCTTTCAGAACGACTTAGCCCGGATCGGACCTATACAAAGAACTATACAAGGCCACAGGTAGACAGACGTCAGTAAGGGTCTGATGCATTAGTTGTGTTAATAACAGATATTCTGAGGGAGAGCGAACCATCAATAATAAAACGCAGCAGCAACTCCCAGCAGACAAGTGTGTGCGCGCGCGAGATAGAGAGAGAGAGAGAGAGAGAGAGGGAGAAGCATTTTATTAAAGAAGACCACTAGGCGAGGGAAGTGACCGGCAGCCGGAGCTGTGCGGCGACCTTTGTAGCCCGGGCTATGATGATCTTCGGTCTCTCCGGGTCAGAGCAGCTCAGCGCTGCCTGCGAAGACTGCTTGGAGGAACATAGCTCGACGACACTCACACAAAAATTACGCCCATCTTGCCGCGTGGGAACCCTGATGTCATGCGACGCATCGGGGGGGGGGGGGTAGGGGGGTTCAATTGGCGTTTCCATTGGGTTGATTCTCTAAATCGCGTGAAACGTGTTGTGAACGCGTATGATGCATTTCCATCACATGCGGGCGTTCTCATACGAACACCCGCATGTGTTCGTATGACCGTTTGGTGACGCTGGCATTGGATTGCGTCAATCCACTCACTGAAGGTACCGTCGCTTCCATCACGTCTTCATCGGAAGAATCAAGTCAAGCACGAAGTCGTCAATCAAGGTCACACGAACTCGATCGAGAGCGAGCGCTTGACTGAACCGCCACAGCGCGCTACCCGCTTTATATTCACAGCGCCTGAAGGAGAGGAGACAGCGGAGGAGAGTCCGCTTGCGCGCCGGAG
>JABSTR010000671.1:0-30521 GCA_013339765.2 Haemaphysalis longicornis | reverse complement strand
TCGCGGGAGGTTCAAACACGATATGCAACAACATGCTTGCTGCTGTGTTGTGAAGGGCTAATCCGAACCACGTGACATTTGCGCGGGGGTTCAAACACGGTTTGCAACATGCTGGCGGCGGCGGCGGCAGCGCCACTATGAGGTAGCAGCAGAGAAGGCACGCCACCGTACGTTTGCGGATCACGCGAACACTTCCTGAGACGCAGCAGAAATGCACCCTTACCGAAAAGACAGCAGCTCGCGCGGCGCACAAATTTTATATTAGGGAGTTTAGTAATCGTCAGTTCATTTTTACGCCCATCCGTGCTTCTGTTTATGCTTCGCAGTCATCTGATATCCGCACTACCACCGTTAGCTGTCGACTGGGGAACTTGCCAAAAGGGCATCGATGGAGGCGAGGTGGAGAATAGTTGTGAAACAGGTGTGAACGGTGGTGATGAGGGGCCCGGAGCGGCGCCTAGTGACACCGGAGTAAATCTGGAGCGTTAGACATATACTGCTTTGCAGTAAAAAAATGGTTCATTCCGCTGCCATAGGAATCGGTAAAACCCGAAAGGGAGATGTGCAGTAAAATGTACAGCGAAAGCAGCATGATCTGCGGGTAGGCGGCTCTCTTGTGGGTGTGCATGGTGAACGACATCCTGCGGGCGCGTCGCTTCGGGAATGGTGCGAACACTTTGGTTCTGCTCCGTGGCGTATACGCCAGGCGGTTGCGATGTGACAAGCTAAGCTTGTGGAACGCGAGAGACAGCGTTCGCAGCTTAGGCCGTTAACGCGTGAACGCGTTCCCCTTCCCTCTGTCGTTTCTCTTCGCACTAAAACAGTCATGTTCGCGGCATTCGCCGGTCGGCGTCATTGCCTTTTTTTCGGCGCGTAATGCAACAGTTCTCTTAGACGTTGCCATTCCCACTTTCGCACTCAGGAACGACGCAGCTTACACTGCCCGATCGAGGCTATAATCAACTGTCGGCGCTCGTGAGTGTCACGATGCACTACGCCACTTCACCTCCGCGTCAATAAAACTCTTTCTGCTGCCCCTATGTGTTCGTTGTACTGGCGGCAATTTCCATGACGGATATGCCTTCAGTGAATTGTTGGTGTTTCATGGTATAAATCAATTTCGTGTTAAAAAAGCCGTCAAGAAAATCGTACTTGAATACGCCAACTGATCCCTGACAGTCTGAACGGAAGCTACACAGCAACGTTGGGGAACCACTGGCTGTGCATTGGGAAATTACAGTGAAATTTCGTCATTAGCTTCTTCGCAGAAAATTTCACCTGCTCATCGATGATTGGTCGGTCGCTTGGTAGACCAGGAACTTCAAGTTTCCCGCTGATTTACTTGAATATTCCAGGACTTCGCAAATATTGATTTCTCTGTTTAGCACCGCCCTGGACATCCAACCCATGTCGCTGACATGCTTTCTCGGTATTCATGGGCAGCGCTGTCTCAGACACATGTATTCACGACCAAGCAAAATGTAGACTACTTCGCAAAAACACAAAGCAAAAGTGTTTGCTGAGCCTAACACGACTGGACCGTTTTTTTGTCAATGACATCATCAATCGGACAATGTCCGAAGGACATTACTTTTCTGTTGTACGAGCAAAGATACAACGAAGCGTTTCAGAGCTCGCTCACGATGAAAGGGGGCCCAACAATGTCAGACGCCGGATGGACAAACTCCAGCAACATTTTGAGTGGGCTAACATGCTATCAACCGCTACGAGCTATGTGGAAGAATGCCAACGTTTCCATGAAGGCAGCAGACCAACGAGCCGGTCCGTCGGCAAGATGGAATTCATGCCTACTACTGATGTACCTACTACTGATGTACTGATGATTCCATCCAGTGGAAAATAGGGCTCGATGCTCAATATGATTTACTTCGCCACGCGGTATATTGTTGCAACACCAGTACCAAATGTGTCAACAAAAGAAGTAATCAACCATCTCCACTTCATGTTTCATTGACTCGGAACTCGAAATGATTGCTCTCTGGGCACAAGAAAATTTTACTCAAAAGAATTCAAGACTTCATGAAAATGAAAAGAGTCACTGCACACTAATCAGTGGCAGACAGGATTGCCAGTAACGGGCTCTTCCAGCGAAGCAATGGCCCCCTAGTCACTGTTTTGTGTGAGATTTGCAACCACGAGCAGTCAAAATCGACAAAAAAGCTCGAAGAAGCCGCTTTCGCCCTGGACACCAGCCTGAACTTCAGCACTAGATTCCCTCCCTTTGAGATAATATTGTCACGTGTTTCATCGGCGCCAAGAGACGACTGTGAGGACGAAGAAGTGGTTGAGTGCGCGTGCTCTCTCATCATTGTCATTCAGAGCTCTGGCGCTCGCGCTTGGAACCCTGTGCTCGAGCTATCCCACTAAAGAGGCTCCGGCTGCTTGTACTGACCCGGTCGTCTCCTTCAAGGACCCCGGCTCAGCATCTGCGTGTTTATAGTACGCGACACTGGTGGAGGTGCGGGGTACGACTACCCCATGCAAAGGACCCCTTCGGCCAGCCCGGAACGGCCTAGCCCTGTCCACACACCTGTCCATCGGGCTAGCCGTCGCAAACGCGGACTGTCTCCAGAGTACGGTCGCCTTGACTTCACGGCACCTAGACGTCAGGCTTCGGAACCTCAAGTAATGGCGCAAGCACTTACTCCCCAGGTAACTCTCCAACAGCCACGTACTCCGGCCATCTTTCACGGTGAGGTGTTTGAGGACGTCGAGGACTGGCTGGAGCAGTTTGAGCGGGTCGCATCGTTCAACCAGTGGGACGCTCGCCAAAAGCTGCGTGAGGTCTATTACGCGCTCGAACATGGTGCAAGGACGTGGTTCGAGAACCGCGAGGCGAGGTTGTCTACGTGGGAAGAATTCCGGCAGGAGCTTCTGGAAAGTTTCGCCACCACAGACCGTCGGGACCTTGCACAGCGGCTGTTGGAGTCGCGGATCCAGAAACCCAATGAAACCGTGACTATGTTTACGGAGGACATGGCGCGGTGTTCAAGAGGGCTGACCCTGAAATGTCGGAGCCGAGGAAGCTGCGCTACCTGATGCAACGGCGTTAAAGAACAGCTCTTCGCAGGTCTCGTACGAAACCCTCCTCGCACGGTGAAAGACTTCGTCAGGGAAGCAACAGCCATCGAGCGAGCCCTGCAAGAGAGATGCCCGGGCAGTTTCAACCGCGTGAACGGCACTTCGTCCGGTACTGCTGGCGCTCCTAACAAGTATGGCCAATGACACAACCCTTCGAGACAATCATCCGCCTCAATGTACGAGAAGAACTGCAATTGAGTGGGCATTGGCGGCTGGAACCTGCGCCTGCCTCGGTTGCTGATGTGGTTCGCCAAGAGATCCGACAAGCGCTTTTCGATCGCGTAGGCAGCAGGTTACAGCCGCCACAGGCGAGTTATGTAACAGCTCTCCGTCGCCAGCTGCCCATCGCACACACACCACTGCCGCCCTGGCGCCTCGAACCGACCCCCGACTCCAGAGAGCAGATTCCGCCACGTACTCTCGGTCCCAACAACAGAGTTCGTATGGAACGCAGGTGCGCAAGACGGACGTTTGGCGCGATGACAACAACCAGCCACTGTGCTATCATTGTGGCGAAGCAGGCCACGTTTACCGCCGTTGCCCGTACCGTGAAATTGGGCTTCGTGGCTTTTCACCCGCCGCCTCACGACCTCGCTTTGGCCAAAGACCTGCGGAAATCGAAGCTTACCTTGCTGCCAGACAAAGTCCCGCGTCGATCCTCCGACGTTCACAGTCACCGTCTAGCGGCTCGTCACCTGACCGTCGAGACCCCCGAGGACCGCCGCGTGGAAGATCCCCTAGCCCTGGGCGGGGAAACTAACCGCCGCAACCTCAGGAGGCAAGGTTGCTACCGGCAGGCCTTTGCAAGACCTTCGAAAACCAACTACGCCGCCGACCGAAGACACGACCTCGCCGATACGACAAACGATGACCTCGTCGACCGAACACGCAGCGTCCCCAGCAGAACACGCGACCTTGCCGACAGCACCCAGTATCCCGCCGACGGGAGCCACGACGTCGCCTTCTGACCGCACGGCGAGTGGAATAAGTATCGGTGAATTTGGCAGTGCGGACATTTTAATCTCCATAGACGGGCACCAATTAACTGCTTTAGTCGACACTGGTGCGGACTACTCCGTAATCAGCCAAACACTCGCTGATCGCCTAAGAAAAGTAAAGACACCGTGGTTCGGGCTCCAGATTAGATCGGCTGGTGGTCACCTGATGACGCCTGTGGGCAAATGTACCGCCAGGATTGGTATCGGCGACTCCGAGTTCGTTGCAAGTTTTGTCGTCCTCCCCGAGTGCTGCAAGGATTTAATTCTAGGAATGGACTTCTTAAGTGAGCACAACGCTGTCATCGACGTTGGGGAACGCTCCATTAAGTTCGCCGCGAGCAATCGCCGCCCAGAACATGGAGTACGCCGTGCGCCTTTGCGTGTTACCGACGATGATGTGAACGTGCCGCCGCGGTCCTGCATCATAGTTTCTGTGATGTGTGATGTTCGCTGTACCGTCGATGGTATCACCGAGCGTATGGACGCCCAATTGCTGAATCACGACATCGCAGTTGCTCGAGGCGTGCTGCACCTCACCGAGGGCCGTGCGGAATTATTGCTGACCAATTTTGGCAAGGAACGCCGCCACGTCGCTAAGGGTGCCACCGTTGCTTACTTCGAGGAAATCGCGGGCAACGATGACTGTTTTGTATTAGAAGGCACTGAACCTGGCGAAGGCGCTCCCGATCCTATCCTTGACATCAATTCGAGCTTACCTCACGCGGAGCAGCGAGCCCTTCGTGAGTTGCTAATGAGCTTCAAAGGCTGTTTTTCATCATCGTCTGCTGTGCGTCAAACACCACTGACGAAGCATCGCATCATTACTGCCGACGCTGTGAGACCAATTCGCCAAAACCCGTATCGTGTATCTACCAAGGAGCGCGACGCCATCCGAAGCCAAGTAGAACAGATGTTGCGAGACGACTGTTCATCCAGCCATCTCGGAGTCCGTGGGCGTCCCCCGTGGTTTTGGTAAGAAAGAAAGGACGGGAACATTGCGATTCTGCGTGAATTACAGGAAGCTGAACCAAGTCACAAAAAAGGACGTGTACCCGCTGCCGCGGATCGACGACTCCCTCGACAGGCTTCGTCATGCCCGTACTTTTCATCGATGGATTTGAAAAGTGGTATTGGCAAATCGAGGTTGATGAGCGCGACCGCGAGAAGACCGCCTTCATAACACCAGATGGTCTTTATGAGTTTAAGGTTCTCCCTTTGGGCTGTGTTCCGCACCTGCCAGCATTCAAAGGAAATGGACACTGTTTTATCTGACTTGAAGTGGGCAGACGTGCTTGGTTTATCTCGACGATGTCATCGTGTTTGCACCCACATTTGAGGAACATTTGCGACGGCTATCTTTCCGTTCTTCACGCCATTCGATCGGCCGGTCTCACGCTGAAAGCGGAAAAATGTCATTTTGGATACCAGGAGCTACTTTTCTTGGGCCATGTTGTCAGCCACGCCGGTGTCAAACCCGATCCTGAGAAGATAGCAGCGGTGACCAAATTCCCGACCCCTGCGGACAAAAAGGCTGTTCGACGATTTCTAGGCCTTTGTTCCTATTACCGGAGGTTTATAGAAAACTTCTCAAACATCGCGGCCCCGTTAACCTCCCTCACCCGTAATGATGTCACCTTCCATTGGACTGGGGAGCACCAGGCTGCCTTCGAAGAACTCAGGTTTCGCTTACAAATGCCGCCGGTACTCGCCCACTTTGACGACGAAGCTGCGACCAAGGTCCATACAGACGCTAGTAACGTCGGTCTTGGAGCTGTACTTGTACAGTCGCAAGACGGTGCGGACAGAGTCGTCGCGTATGCAAGCCGAAACCTTTCTCGGGCGGAGACCAACTATTCGGCAACGGAAAAAGAATGTCTGGCCGTTGTATGGGCGGTCATGAAAGAATTTCGCCCCCCATACCTCTACGTCCGCCTTTCCAAGTAGTAAGCGACCACCACTTCCCTGTGTTGGAATGGCCAATTTAAAGAACCCACGGGACGTTTAGCTCGCTGTGCCTCCGACTTCAGGAGTTCGAACCTAACGGTGATTATAAGTCCGGAAAGCAACATCTTGACGCTGAATGCCTTGTCACGAGCGCCAGTCGAGCACGCCGACAATGATGATTGATGATGACGACACGGCCTTCCTCGGAGCGCTGGACGCTACCATCTTGTCTCAGCAACAGATGGAGGACGAGGAGTTGCGGGCCCCTTTTAGACTTTTTACAAGGCCGAATAGCAACGTTCCGAGGGCCCTTCGCACAGCGGGTTGAAGTTCTTCTGCTTGCTAACAACATCCTTTACAAGCGAAACTTTGCTCCTTGCGGAAGGGACTACCTCCTAGTTGTCCCGCGTGTCTTCAAACTGAAATACTACGGGCGTGCAACGACGACCCAGCGGCTTGGCAACCTGGGTTACGCTCGGACGACGTCCAGGATTAAAACTAGAATTATTACTGGCCGAACTTGCGGCCACCGTGAAGCAGTACATACGGACGTGCGTGATGCCAACGACGCAAGACTCCGCAGGGCCGACCCAGCTGGATTACTGCAGCCGGTTCAGTACCGAAAAGACCATTTTGAGCAGATAGGCATGGATTTCTTGGGACCCTTTCCACCTCTCACGCAGGCACAGTGGATAATTGTCGCCACCGACTATTTACGCGGTACGCAGAAACGAAAGCGCTTCAGCGCTGCACAGCCCTCTCCGTGCACAGTTTTTCATTGAAAACATCGTTCTGCGCCACGGCGCCCCCGTCGATTCTTATTACAGACAGGGGAGCGCGTTTAATGCCGACCTTGTACGCGCCATACGAACCTCACAGGTACCTCCCACCGGCAATCAACAGCTTAACCACCCGCAAACGAACGGCCTGACCGAGCGGTTGAACAAAAACCCTTGCTGACATGCTGAGCATGTACGTTGATGTGGAACACAAATGCTGGGACGAAATTCTTCCTTATGTGACATTTGCTTATAACACCGCCCGGCAAGAAACAACGCGCATGACACCGTTTGCACTTGTCCATGGACGCGAGGCAGAAACCATGCTTGATGCAATGCTGCCTCACGATGACGGCGACGGCGACGAGGACGTCCAGAGTTTCATCCAGAAAGCCGAAGAAGCGCGGCAGCTAGCGTACCACCGAATCACAAAACAGCAGCTGCAGGATTCTCTCCAGTACAACGCCCGCCACAGGCACGCCGCTTTCGAACCTGGCGACCGTGTATGGGTGTGGACCCCAATAAGACGTCGAGGGCTGTCGGAGAAACTTCTAAAGCGTTACTTCGGTCCCTACCGTGTCCTTCAACAACTTAGCGACGTCACTTACACCGTGGTTCCCGAAGACTGCACTTCAACGAGACGGCGTCGCTTGCGCCCGGACGTAGTGCACGTAGTGCGCATGAAACCTTATTTTTCAAGGACATAACACCACCCCTCCGGTTGTCGGTGTGTCCACACAAGCATCGAGACGATGCTTCCTTGGAAGGGGGGGTAAATGTCACGTGTTTCATCGGCGCCAAGAGAACGACTGTGAGGACGAAGAAGTGGTTGAGTGCGCGTGCCTCTCATCATTGTCATTCAGAGCTCTGGCGCTCGCGCTCGGAACCTGTGCTCGAGCTAATCCGTTAAGAGGCTCCGGCTGCTTGACCCTGACCCGTCGTCTCCTTCAAGGACCCCGGCTCAGTAATCTGCGTGTTTATAGTACGCGACAATATAACCATGTACGCCAAGGATACCATACTGAATGTACAAGTGCGGCGTTTGGCAAAGGAATCACCGCGTTGTGAAGCAGCCAGCAACACGAAAAACGCCCAGAGAGCGTGCAAGGCGTACACGAGCGGGTGCGGAGAGGTTACTCTTACAACCTCGAGACTGGGCTCCAACGTTCAAAACAGCCTATTAGATCCTCGAAAAGAAGACCCCGGTTACACACCTCGTCACTCAAGTACGCCGGAATTCTGGAAACCCTGACTCCAGAGTGGTACGTGTGAGCCAGATCAAGCTCCTCAGGCCAGCTTACATTGAAACTATTCTTGCGTCACTCGAAGGTTGACCTAAATGCCAAGAAAGTGTCGTTCACTTTCCACGCCACTGAAGGGACTTGGCAATTTTTGGTAGTGGGGGATGTGACAACTCGCTCCCGCATCTCTGTGCATACTCGTGAGAACACGTATCTGCCGCTCCATGTGCGTGAAATACACGGCGGGCACATATTTTGGTGCAACAACTGCTTCGGGCCATTAATACGTGTGTCGAGTCACGTAGGGCACTGAAGTGTGAAGTGTATGTATTGTGAGAACTAGGGCGTGCCGCTCCCTGCGTGTACTGCAATATGGTCACATGTTAACGAACACCAAGCAGATTGCGTCAAGCGAATGTGCGTCGAGCACGTACGCCAGAGCCTCGTCCTGGTCCCCTGACCCATTAAATCAAGCATCTCCTGCTGACATAGGGGACGCTATGGCTCCGATGAGCGAACAAGTGAGACTGATTTGTGTAACTTACGAAGCAAAGTGTTTCAAGAAAATGGCATCCGCCGTCCGTGTAGAGGTGGAGGTAGTGGAAATCTAGCTACATCAAACTTCCGAGGCACCCGGCTGGTGAGTTGCAGGGGAAAAGAAGACTCAAGAGAAGCACCGAAAACTTACCTAACTACGACCAAGCCGCAGCCGGACGTCGGCGGCAGAGAAGAGGTTCTTCACCACCTGCAGGATTTCAAGAGAAAACTGTTTAAAGCAGAATGGTCAGGCGGCCCAGTGGAGTACTCGACGTCAGAGGCGCTCAAGGTTCGAGACAAGCAGAGCCATTGTCACTGCCGCGAGGGTGAGCAAAAAAGAAGCCAGGCAAGATCTGATATGCCCGAACAAGCAACAAAAAATTGCCATCGTCAGTACCCCGAGAAGAAAAACGCCAATCGTTAGGTAGTGGTCAGCAACCGCGTCTACGGAGCCGAACAAAAAGTCAGCGCATAGGAATCGGCCCCCACGGCACCGTTAAAGGGGTGATCCGAGAAGACCCGGGCACGGACTCGGCTCAGGAAATCAACGAATTCAAAGTGCACGAGTATAACCCCACAGCGCCTCAAGTCAACCGCATAGGCATGTCGATGTCCCCTGTCATAGCTTTCGAACGCCCTAAGCTACCGAACTACGTAAAGTACGGCAATCTGCTGGTCGAGTGCTCTCTACAGTGCAAGTGTATCAACATGTGCTACCAGTGCGGCCGCCTCGACCACTGCATGGACGTATGCCAGAACCCAACGGACCGGATATGCCGCGCCTGCAGTGTCGTAAACCGCAATGAAATGCACAATTGTACGCCCAACTGGAGCCTCTGCGGGGGCCACCATCTCACTGGGAAGAAAGAATGTAAACAAGGTATATTAGACGCAGCCCGTGGTACGCAAGCAAAGATAAGAGTGCCAGAGAGCAAGCGAAGTGGAGTCGTCGCCGCGTTTTGAAGGGTCATCATCCGAAATGCTACGGCCGCTCCCTGACCAGGAGAGGGAGAATCGCGAGTGGAGCGAGAAATCATGCAAGAGCGACCGCACCTTCCGGTGACACCACCGCCCCGGGGGCCCGCAGACGCGAGTCGCGTTTCAGGTTCAAGTCAACGACCAAGCGGAGCGCCGCCGAGAAACAGGTGGGCTGGCCGGCTGGGCCACCCGTCGCTCTTAGCAGCAACCTTCGTCCCCTTGTCTCCACTTCTTCTACCATCCCTCCTAGTGGCCAGAAATGTAAGCAATGCTCAGAACTAAAACAAATGATACAGATGCATAATAAACGAGCTTTAATGAGGCGTGTAGAGGCGTTAGATAAATCCAAGAGCCGTGACAACGGCTGTAGTGGTAACCACAAACCGCCAATGAGGTCAAGAGAAAGCCAACGAAAAGACACATTCGCTCCCCGTCGCGCCGAGGTCGTCAGAGCCGTAAACACCACCAGCAACAGCAGTAGTAGCAATCAAAGAAGAGAATGTTTACAATCAATGAAACTACCGCGGCTCCGACGATGCAGACGGTCATGATCGTGTTGTGGCGGCTCACCAACCAGGTAGCGCACCTTTCCAACAAAGTAACTGGGGTCATCGAGGAAATAGGCTACCTAACCACGAGAGTGGGTAACCTTGAAGAAAATTACAACGACTTATCCAATAGAATGTCAACATTCGACGCGAAAATCAGACACGTCGCGGTAATTAAGAAGAAGACGACTCGGGCAGCACTGAGAGACAGGCCACTACAAGTTAGAACCGCGGAAAACAAGGCCACCACCCAACATGCCGAAGACTAAGGGCAACCAGAACGAGACCGGGACATTACTCGAATAAAACTGCAAGGGGAAAAAGGGGAAACAAAGTTATAAAGAATAAAACAAGCTAAATAAAAACGGGAAAAATCCTGCACCCTCTGGGTTATAGCAGGGTAATGCCGATTAGAAAAATAATTAAACAGGAAATCGAGGGTCCAAAATCTTTTCGAAGTAAAGGCCATATTTTGTTTTTACAGGGCTCGGGGTTGCTGCCTAGGGGTAAACGCAGGCGGCTCAATTGAGGGTTCTGGCTTCTCTCGAGCATTACGTAATAATTGGTCTGAGGTGGTGGCACGATGTGACATTAGCTACCCTCATTCTCTGGAAGTAAGGGTTGAACATGGTATGACATATTTAATGGTCTCTGCAAGGATGATGTCCAAAATGCCAAACAATAACCCAACGCAAAGCCTTGGTAGAGCGATGACATTGCTCGCCAGCACTCTTCGGTGCGTTCCTTGAGGCGTAGGTACTAGCACGAAGGAGACCCGACTGAACGCTCAATGAAGAAGAATATTAAATTTATAGATTACAGATTAAGGAAATACAGATGCCAAGCTGCAAAAGCTACAGGCCATATGTTTCTGAATTTTTCAGATGAAAACACTTACATGTCCTTTTTCCAGAACCGTTTAAATTGGCATTTGTCAAGTACCGCTCACAGGTTGCTCTACCTTCCCCTTCAGACCCCCGACGGCACGTTTACCGAGTCTCCTGAGCAATCGGCTAGGTTGCTCTTGCTCCCGCAGATCAAACAGGACACCTTGGCTTTTGACTTGGTTCTGACGATGTTCCGTTCTCAAACATCGAACTCAATGGTGGACCAATGAAGATGCGATCGGCAGCGGGCTTAGTTAGACTGACACATACCCGTGTGCGGTCTTTCTTTCGGGTGCATCCGTCATTTTTAAAGGAAAGCCTCCTACCTCTACGAGCCAATGGTTCTTTCGTGGTGTACGGGACAAGAAAGTTTTAACGGAGCTACGGAGGGATGGGCTCGCTATTTGAAAGACGCTCTTCCCCATTTTCTTTCTGTTTACGCACGGCTGGGCTACAGCGGCGGCGCCCGCCGCTCGAGCCCGGCCGTGGCCGACGCTGCTGCATTCGGGACACGGCCCCTGCGAATTGTATGTAACGGCTGGCAGAATATCTGGATTCAGTCTTTGTAGAACCGCGTGTGTGAATTCGAGTGACGTCGCATGGGCAATCGTTGTGGGTGTCGTTTAAAACTTTGCTTTCCAACCGCCTTCAGAGGGTGGATTGGACCAAAGTTTTTTGCTACAGTATTGATGACAGTTTTCTGCCGGGAGTCGACGAAATCAAAGATCGGACTGTACTTCGCCCACGCCTTGTCTTTTTCGCCTCGTGTACCTCAGCTGATTCGGCGAACGCTCCGATCGCTTGGTGCTTTGTGCAGGTTTTCAAGATACTTCCAGTCTCCTCGTTCGTTCCTAAATCTATTTAGTGCACTTGGTATTCCTAAACTTGAATATGCCTCTGGCAGTGTCTTCGTTCGTTCCTAAATCTATTTATTGCACTTCGTATTCCTCAACTTGAATATGCCTCTGTAATTTGCAATGGAACCTGTATATCTAATTCTCAACATCTAGAGCGTGTACACATAAGCTTTAAGGATCAACTCAATGTGGAAAAGTGTTCAGCTATGCGTCTCCCTCGCGGACGGGCACGCATAGCTCGAAGGCTGCTGACGATTCGCTTGGATGCGGTCAGTCTACAGCGGGTAACCGAGATGAAGTTGTTAGGCGTGCTATTCAATGCCGGACTCACCTGGATGGCAAACGTGAACTACCCAAAACAAAAATTGAAATGACAACTGAAAATTTGTTGCCGTGTTTTCGTATGCACTGCAGGAATCTAAATTCAAAGTTTTAACAGCTGTTGAATTAGCTGGTACTCCCTGTCATAACATCGCGAGGGGACCAGATTCGCCTTCCCCCTACTTAAGGGCAAAATTGAATTCTGTGTATTGAGTACCATTGTTGGACATGTTTTAGGTAGTTCGTACGGTGCGGACAGAAGCCTTGGTTGTTCTCACTGCCACACTGCCCATCTGTAAACGGGTAAACGCACTCCGAGTTCAGTTTCACTTATGCGGACTCCTTTGGTGTATTGTGTATGGAAGCCTTTAGATTAAGGTGGCTAAAGTGCAACGACGTTACGACCCGTGGTCGGTACACCCTTCAGATAAATTACAGTGCCATTGGAAAATCTGTCGACGGAACGAACAGCATCGATGGCCATGATAAACGGCGAACAGATTTATACGGATAGCTTTTTTGTGTTTTGTCGGCGGGAACGGTGGTTGTCGCATTTCTTCAGACGGGTAGAATAATGGTGTCCAAGCGTTTCAAAATCGTTCTTGCTACCCGTGCCAATAGCGCTGACGTGTTGGCGGTTCGGGAGGCCTTCATCCATTTCCACTGCTTCGGTGGCCATTGGACCTTCTTCTGTAGGGATTGTGTGCCGTTGTTGTCAGATATGAGTTCACTCAATATCAAAACTGAGGATGTGCATGATTTAAAGCAACTATTCTGCCTGCTTCCCAATAAGCTGTGTTCGTCTGCATCATGTTAAACATCATAGAGGCTTGTTTGGGAATGACCTCGCCGACCATCTGGCTGTGGGAGCGAGCACACTTGGGACACTGAGACCTGGCTTGTGCTCCAAGCATGTTGTGAGGTGTACCTTAGATATCGAAAGTTGCATGCGTTTCTCAATAGAGTGGACATCTATGCATCGTGTCACAAAGTTAATGAAATGGGTTCCCAACGTCCTTCGGCTCCCACCAGATCTCCCACCGCCTTGACAAGTCTTTTTTCTAATGACGAAACACAGGAGGTTCCCGTTCCACCTTTATCGCATCTTCCCCTTCCTTCATCGCGGTGGTTTTGTGTAGCAGAGTGCTTAACATTGATCACTACATGCTGAGTTCTGCAGGCACAAGAGATTTTCGCTACCAATGGGAATCTTAATGCAATTATGAACCCCACCCTCCTGACTACCCGGCATCGTTGAGGAGCCTGCAGGCGGTAGAGGCACTGTGTAGTATAGGGCGTCACAATTATAGCCTAATGCCCTTGATGAATTTCAGTCCCTGCTTCAGTCGGGTACTTACCGTCCCGCGCTTAGATTAGCCACTATAATACCCAAGTGACGCGAAGTGGTCCCCCCTTTGAAGGGAGCTCTCTTTCCGACAGTTAGCCTCTCGAGCACTGGTAGGTACATGCGGGAATCTCAATATGTGGCCTTTTACTGCACAGCAGTATATGTCTAATCGCCATTTTTCATTCCGGTGTCATCGATTTACTCGGCGCCGCTACTGGGCTTCTCCTTACCACAGATGACATCTAGTTCACAACAAGTATCCCCTCGCCTCCACCGATACCCCTTTGGGAAGTTGCGCAATCGGTAGATAACAGCGGCAGTGCGGTTATCAGAAGATTGCGAAAAAAATTCCCTCGCACTTCCCCGAGGGGGAGAGTGTGTAAGTGCGAATGCACGGTTGTTGATTGCGCGATTACGGTGGATATCGTATTCTGGAGTGGAGTGGAGAGGAGGCCCCAACACCCGCAGTCACTGAGCGGAGAGAGGAGGAGGAGAGTAGCGCCCCGCCCGTTACGGCGAGGGCTACACGAGCGCCCTCACGCGTCGGAATGCGGAGCGCCCGCTACGCGAGCGAGAGCTCCTCCCCCGCCCGAAGTGGAGAGAAGGCGCCCAACACCCGCAGTCACTGAGCGGAGAGAGGAGAGTAGCGCGCGCCCATCTCCCCCCGTTGCTAGGGAAGACGAGGAGGAAGACGAGGAGCGCACGCACCCACAGCTGTTGCTATGCGGACGACGGCGGCGGACGATTCAGGCTCGCTTAAGAAGTGCATTCGCACTTAAAAGAAACATAAGCATGGATGGGCGTAAACATGCACTGACGACTACTTCCTACACTCCTGAACATGAAACTTGTGCAAAGCGGAGCTGCAGTCATCTCGGTCACGGCTCATTTGTGCTGCGTCTCAAGAAGGGTTCCATGGTCAGCGAACGTACGGCGACGAGCGCTGCTGTGCTGCTGCTTCGCAGTGCGCCTCCGACGCCGGCCAGCATGACGCAAATCATGTTTTATCCTCCCGCACAAATGTCACTTTGTTCGGATAAACCACTCACAAGAGAGCACCGAGCATGTTGTTGCTTATCGTGTTTCGACCTCGCACGCAAACGTAACGTGGTTTGTATATGCCGAGAAAGGAACATATAGTGAGCAAACTCGGTTGGGTGCTGTAGCCTCCTACATTTATTCAGGTTGCGTAGGCCTGGCCAGAACGAGCGGCCGCCCAGCTGCTGACTCCACGTTCCATCTCTTGTCGCGGGCAACTGCTGGGGATGACCAGGCACCATGATGATGATTAGGCGCTGATGGTGGCGATTGCGATGGTGTCTCTGCACGGCTCCCCCTACCGTGAAGCGCGAAAAATTAACAAATGTAAATACAAAATAAAAAAAATGCACTATGCACTATGTACAGGTATGTACAGAAGGGGCCCTAAGTAATTTATGTCCACGATCCATTTCCTTGGGTGGTCGTGATCAGTCCCGTGAGAGCGTCCGGTGAGAAGAAGCCGTCGGTGGTCTTGGCTGGGAGTGGTGGAGGGGACGAAATAGCAGGCGGTTTTGAAGACCCCAAGGGAAAGAAGCTAGAGCCGCGGCCATGGTGTAGACAAAATGGGAATGCAATTGGAATTGACGCTCCACGAGCAGCCTCTTTCGATGCGTGCATATCGGCGTTCGGCTGCCGGTTGGAGTAGGCTTATGTCCTTGACATGGAAGTTTCTAGTGTGGTTTCGGGTTCAGAATTGTCCCGCAGGTTCGTAGTGCTACGTGGTATGGTACCTCTGCTGAGCAAGACACGCGAGTGCCGGAGAGCCGACGAGTATTTGCACGAATCCGGTGCCGCCATCCACCGGGCACGTGCCAAGGGTGTTAGGCAAGACGCCATTGACGGATTGGGGCGTGCTCTGAAGGAGCCCGTGCGACAAAACTCGCTTTGGCGCCTGCTGCTTTGGACGACGGTGGCGACATCGGCGGTGCCTAATAACAGACTTTGTCTGGTCGGGAGATTGTGTGGCCGCTTTCGGGTCATGTAAGTCACGAGCGATAGCCCGGTTTCACGGTGTAGGGGACTTGGGAGTGCTCTCAACGTGTTCTTGTGCATAGATTTCTGGGCGTTGCGCTGGTAGCCGGAGGGACGGAATGTAGACGTCACTGGTGGAATTTTCACGTCCTTGAGAATCCAGGTGCACTGTTGACTGCAGCAGCACAGAACACGTGAGCTCATCGGGGTTGGCGCGGGGTGCAACTACGTGCGTCACGCGTGAGTCATGCTGCGACTGCAGTGGAGCAGGGCAGTCTGTCAACTTTGCAGGGCACATGAGGCGGCAGATGCGGCCGAGGATGAGTGTGGCTGGTAGGCGTCGGCGATGTCGTCGGCTACAAGGCTTGTCAATGAAGGTGCGGCTCCAGATGGCGTCTAGGTGGCCGACACTAGTGGCTGCGGACGACAGCGACGGTGCAGAAGGTACAATGTGCGGCTGCGTAGCATGCACAGAGCGTGCGTGTACCGGTTCTGCTGCGCGTGGAAACCGGTTGTCGCTGAAGCCGTGTGCGCGAGCACGGTAGCACGAAGGTCATCGTAAGGGGTGACGCTGGGCGATGGTAGGACGAGGACGTGGCGGAGCTCTAGCGGAAGTGTCTCCCAGAGGATGGAGTGCTTCAGAGGCTGTACACTGACGTGGTTGAGCCAGAGGGTAGCCTCGAACGTGAAGAACCATCCTCTGATGTGCCGTGGCTCGAACGCCGGTATTGGCGTGTCGCCCCACGTCGCCATGTCGGTGTGCCGCTGGCCGGGTAAGAGGCAAGGAACTCCGGGGTCACCAAATGTAGGAAGCAGACTCGGTTGGTGTGCTCATGAGACGTAGTACATTTATTTAGGTCGCGTAGGCCCGGCCAGAACGAGAGGCCGCCCAGCTGCTGACTCCACGTTCCATCTCTTCTCGCCTGCAACTGCTGATGCTGGCCAGGCATCGTGATGATTATTGGGCGGTGATGGTAACGATGGTGATGGTATCACTACAAAAAGTATGTGGGGAAAGTGTCTGGGGGAGGGCACTCCTTGGTGGCGACCAGGGATGGCAAAATTACTTCTAAAAAAATTCCCCCGCACCTCCCCGAGGGGGATTGTGAGGATGCAGAAATGCGAACGTCGAACGCAACGTCTTCGGGTACCATGCGAGGAAGGCACCGCATAACCTTCGATACGTCGATGGGCACGTTCACCGCCTGTCCCTTGATTCCAAACTGCCCGTTGCCTCGAGTCAGCCGCCTGATGCTCATGAAGGGGAGTCGAGGCGCGATGAGCCGCTCTTCGACCGGGTTCAGATCGGGAAGATGCGCCGGCCGAGGAGGATAACGGTAGCCAAAACTCACACAGCCCTCCTCTTCGCAGCTTTGTCTTCTTCTCCGTCTTCTTCTTCAGCGGTTCCACTACGGGAAGATGACGATGGTGGTTGAACGCGAAACTATCTCGTGATGAATTGTTTGGTTGGCCAATCTCCAGGGGCATCATGCCACAATCATCATCAGACGCCCTGCGGACGACGGCCAAGGGACGCACGACAACCCCCGACTATAATGCATTTCTGCATAAAAGTAACAAAATTACATTAGTAATTACAATCCTGGAATTTTCTACAATGTATTTAGGTTAAACTAAAAATTGCAGGTGGCTGAAAGTAATGACATCACATTACTCTTACTCTTCAAAAGTAATGAAATTACTTTTTAAATTACTTTAACAAAAATTATCACTCATACACTACTAACTCATATACTTTAATTACATTCATATACATATACACTGCAATCTCAAAAACATTGGTTCGCACATAAACTTATGCACAGCCTATTTATAGCGCTATACATTGATATGTTAGATATCGTTATGACATCTCAGAAGGAGCTGCTATTCAAAGTGGGCATCGGAAAGGTCTCCTGGTTTGTACGACAGAGTTTGTATTGCTGTGCTAAAAATATGCTCCGCTAGCGCAGATGAGGGTTTACACCAGTGACCTGTGTAACGAAGCCTTGAACGCAATCTGCACGTTTTTGTATAGCCTGACTGACTGTTGCCACGGCATTCGCCGAACGCATGAAAACGGAACGAAGAGGCATGAAAAAGAAGGCAGACCTCTCACCGAAACGTTGTTTCGTTCGCATTCGCAGAGTTCCAATGCCAAGAGACTCTCTGGGCCTTGGAACTCTACTTGGTCAACTTTTCTTTGGCAACAATTTATGCCGTAAGAGAAGGGGACAGGGTATATCGAAGTCAAAAGTAATTGCAAAAGTAATGAGTTGTTTCTATGAAATAACAGGGCGGAGGTAGTTTATTACATTAACAAAATACTAGCACTCAAAAGTGATTCCTTAGATGTCTGATTACAGCAAAAATAATTTGATTGCTGCTTTTGATTACTGTAATTTTTATTTTACCAGGTCTCATGGCATCACATGAAACATGTGTGAGGAAAGGAGTGAAAGAGAGACCGCGTAAATGTTTATTGCAAAGGAGAAGAGATCGGCCTGAGAACGTGGTATTGGGCCGGCTGCTTCCCACTGGCCGAGGGAATTGAGGATAAAAAGAGCAAGGAATGAATACAGAAGGTATGGTAAATGACAATGAAATAAAAAAATTGAACTATGTACAAGCTGTAAAACCTCACATACAAGGGGGGCAAAATCAGACGAATACAGTAGAAGTTTCAGTAGGTAATTAGCGTCCATAAAAACAGCAACAAAAATCACATTGAGGCATTATTTTGCAGTCTGTTAAATTTTCTCGTAACCTACAGCCGAGAATCCAGAGAGGAATAAAAAAATATAAGGAAGGCTTTAACAGCTAGGCTTTGTTTCTTGCTGTCAGCGCACGTGCCCAAAATGTTTTGTCCAAACAGAAGGCGAGTGTGCAAGCGTAGTAATGCTGCCTCACGGTTCTTTCGCTCACTACAGTACTTTGGACAACAGCTAAGCAAATATTCGATAGTTTCAGGACAACCCCACAGAAGCCAGTCCGGGCTGTCCTCCCGTCCGATTCTTTGGCGATACTTCTGGGTGAATGCTACTCCAAGACGCAGCCTGTGTAGCACTGACTCTTGACTTCTGCGAAGTCGAGGAGCATGACTGAGCTAGACCTTTCCCTCTGGATCGAGCCTGTGCAGGCCTTAATGTAGATTCTGTGGGTCCGACGAGTGCAATGCAGCTTGTTTACGTGCTCGTTAGAGTATTGTGTTAGCATCCAGCCTTGTGATGGGTATAGCCAAGAGAGGTCCCTTGTGCTGTGCCTTCTGTGCTTCCGCATCCACCAACTCATTTCCAGTGATGCCACAGTGACTTGGTATCCACTGAAGCACCACCGTATGGCCCTTTTCACTCAACTCTTAAACACGATGGAGACGTCAGTGGTCAGCTGATCATATGCACCTCGCTTCATTGGGTACCTTAGTACCTGCAGCGCTAGGTTGTAGTCAGAAAAGATAGTCAACTGTTGTGGCCTTTCACAAGAAATGGTGCGGAGCGCTTCGCGTAAACCGACCAATTCTGCTACCGTAGATGACGTCCTATGAGCAATCCTGGAACGTTGGATGAGTTCCTTCTCAAGCATAACCACTGCTGCTGCCGACGAATACACCGTGACCGAGCCGTCAACGAAAACATGCGACGCCTCCCTGTAGGTTTCAGTGATGTGAAATAGTGAAAGTTGTTTTAGGATTGAAGACGACATATGTAATTTTTTACCGATTCTAGGAATCGATAACCGCACCTGTAGATCAGGTACAACCCATAGAGGCACCTCTAAGTTTTTAGCGACTGTAAATTTGGAGGGCATGAAATGTTGCTGCGCCGAAATACTTCGGGAATAGTTTGAATTCGGCCGTTCCCTGAAAACATTCTCCAGTGAATGACACTCATGCCTTGTCACATGTCTGAGGTGAACACGAAGAGGCTCTTGCGTGAGGTAGCCTTAAACTGGGCAGACTCGCGCTTCTGCGATCGCTCCACGTGTTGATGTGCATCGAGGCAACCGCAAACAGATTCGTAGGGCTTGTGCCTGTGCACTTTGAAGCACGCGTAGTGACGATAGCTGAAGGTTACAAAGTGTACGGGTACTGTATTGTAAATAACCAACGAAGAGCGCCTGGTAGAGGCCCAACAGCGAAGAAACCGATGGACCCGATGAGTTCACGGCCAGATGTTGAAGGACGTGGGTGAAACTTTGTAATGTCCTTAGTGCACAGGTATGTTTTGACCATGAAGATCCGGATCAGTTGTCACGCCCAGAAATTTTGTGATGCGTGACACATAGAATAACAGCCCCTTCGATCTTTACCGGGTAGCATATCATGGGTTTTCGGGTAAACGCCCATGTTGCACTTTTTGACGCTGAAATTTCCAGTCTATGGCGGCGTAGGCACGTCAAAGTAGCAGATACGGCTTTCTGAAGTCGTGCTTGCACGTGAAGTAGTGATATATCTGATGTCTAAATGCAGATATCCGCATAGGGCGGTATTGACACTCTTTTAGGAAGCACTTTAGTGATTCCTATGAGAGCCAGTGTAAATAGCGTAGGGCTAAGGACTCCTCTTTGTGGCACGCCACGAGTGACGGGGTGATCGGATGTCGGTCCATCAAGTGTGGACAGGAAAACTATCCGTCCGCGAAGATAGCTCGCCATCCACTGATGCAATCTGTCTCCAGTACCAATGGACACAAGGGCATCCAGGATGGCTTCATGGGAGACATTATCAAATGCTCCCTCAGTGTCCAGGAACACGGTAGCTGTCAGGGGACAGCGCTGTGTCTCATTCTCGTTGGTAGGGGTATGAAAAGGTCAAAAACGCTGTCGATTGCTGAACGTCCTTTGCGAAAGCCTGTCATGGCGTCTGGGTACAAGCCACGCTTCTCCAAAACCATTCCAGACGAGCGAGGACTATACGCTCCATCACTTTGCGCACACACCTAGCCAATGCCAATGGCCTGTAGGACGAAATCTCTAGACCTGCCAGTCTTCAGGATAGCCACTGAAAGATTTCTTTTCCAGTTGCTTGGGACGGACCCCGAACACTAAAAGAAGTTGTAGAGGCCCAACAGGGCTTTGTTTCCTTGGGTGCCGAGGCGACAAAGCGCACGGTACGTTATCCCATCAGGCCCAGGAGCTGTAGAACGATCCGAAACAGAGAGCGTTACAATGAGCTCGTGGAGCGTAAAAGGCACGTCTAGGCGGCTATCCGCAGGTTGAAGGACCGCAGCGATGTAATGGAGCGATGCCTGCAGCACCATTCCTTGCCACGTGAATGCAGAATTTTTCGGCAACATCTCTGTCTATGCGGTTCTTGTACACGGCCACAGCTCGAAAATGACGCTTCTGAGTGGGCGTAGACGGCAATGCACTAACGATCTGCCAGATCATAGAAAGTGGCTTCTGTTCATCAAATCTGGAGCAGAACGATCTCCAGCGGTGCGGCCAAGCTTGTCTAGATATCGATTCACACGTTTCGGGGCTCTACGAGACGATCTTAGGTCAGAGACAGCTTTTGTCTATCTGTACCTCCTTTCAGCACAGCACCTACCAGCGCGAAGAATTTGGTACAACGCACACCGCGGATTACCTTAAGAGGAGCATATGGCACTTCGTGATCTATCCCTGGTTGACTGGGCAAAGCTCAGTTTCAAATCAGTCACCTAAGGCAAGCTATTACATGACAATTCAACAGAATACAGAAAGACCTGCAAGTCAGTATAACGTTGTACCCGTGTACGTGGTGAACCTTGGTACCAAGTGAACTGTACATACGTGGGCCCGTGGTCACTTCCTTAGAAGTGAACATCAGCGCACCATGCGGCTTCGGAAAAAGGCCTCTAGATATAAGTGCGAGGTCTAGGCAGCTGCCTAAATTGCGCCCTGGAAAAATGTCGGCGAACCATCATTCAGAATGTGGAAATCATGATTGTGGATAAAGTTCGCGAGTCCTCGCCCTCTTATGGTGCTCAGAAAGCTACCCCAGATCTCATGGTGCGCATTAATGTCACCTATGATGATATGATGTCCAGTGCAGCCGTCCATAAACATGTCCAGGTGGTTATCATCGAACCGTGCACTGGGTGACACATATCTAGCTATGATTGTGTTGGTCTTACATTCACCATGGCAGCAACATATTTATTACTGTTGTGGGCCAGAACTTGCTGTGAAATACAGTTTAAGGCACGGCGAATGTAGACTAACCCTTTATTTATTTATTTATATATTCGCAGGGAACTGCCAGATTCATTTAAGAAGCCCTAGGCAGGAGTGGACAAACATAATGATACAAAAACAGGGAAACAGGAGTAGTTTTAGACAACTGCGGGAAATAACGCGCATAGAACAAACAGAGGAACGCATTTGCTTGCGTGGCAAAATAAAACAGCAATAAAGAACGGGGAACTTCAAAGACGACAACTTTGTCGCTCGGCATAACATCAATTGAACACGTAGATCACACAGGGAAGCAAACAAGTGGAAAACGCAACTGCAAATAATTTAGAAAGAACCCTGAACAAGAAAAGCATTCAATCAGGCGCATCCAAACACTACAAAGATACAGGGGGAACGTCGGACTGCGTGTGGTCGTTGATTGCGGACATAAATGATTGTACATTATCACGCTCTACAATTTCCGCAGGCAGTCTTTTCTATTCGCGGATGGTACGCGGGTAGAATGAATGTTTAAAAGACTCCGTTCGACAAGAGAATTCCCTAACCTTTTTGGAATGTTGCGCACGCGTGAATCGCCGAGTAACATGTTCAATATACTCGTTTTTACCTGCCTGTAGCTTGCCATGGTACAACAAATACATGTACTTATGCCGCTCACGATATCGCCTGAGTTGAAGACTGTCTACGTTATCGCTTCGCAAAAGGGTACTAGGCGATATTTTCCAGCTGTAACTGTTATGAATAAATCGCGCTGCTTTACGTTGAACATTTTCAAGTTTGGTGATGTTAATTTAAGTATACGGTTCCCAAACGACAGAAGCGTACTCGAGGACCGGTCTGATGTACGTTTTGTAGGCCATAAATTTTATTTCACTTGTTGATCTTCTCAATGGCCGTCTTAGGTATCCTAAGTTAAGCATGGCCTTCTTCTTGACGTACATGACATGCTTGTTCCAGCTCAGGTCGGAAGTAATTATGACGCCCAGGTATTTATCACTTGCAACAGATGATAGTGGAGAGCCGTTAATATAATACAAAAAAGGCAAAGGGTGGCACTTTCTTGTTAATGTCATCGCTGCAGTTTTTTCTGCGTTAGCCTTCATTTGCCAGGATTGACAGTACATTTCAATTTTTGCTGACGAATATAGTTTGGACTGATCATCGGTGAAAGTTATTTCCTGGTAGAGTATGCAGTCGTCTGCAAAAAGCCGAATATTTACTGGTATATCTTGTAGAATATTATTAATAAAGATTAAAAAGAGTAGTGGTCCGAGGACAGATCCTTTAGGTATGCCGGATCGAACAGCCTGGGGACGGGAGCATGCATTTTTAAAGTTGACGATCTGGCTGCGGGAGGAGAGGTAGGCTTCTATCCATCCTACGACTTGATCTAAGCTTGATCTAAGATTGATCTAAGCTTGATCAGTAACTTTTGGTGGCTCACACGGTCAAAAGCCTTTTCGAAATATAAAAAAATAACGTCAACTTAGCTTTGGTTGTCTAATATTGCTGCAAGGTTATGTACTGTTTCAAGTAACTGCGTTGTAGTAGACACCCCCTTTCGAAATCCGTGTTGGCGAGAATCAACAAAATTGTTTTCTTCAAGAAAAATTGTCATATGCTTAAAGATAACATGCTCTAGGACTTTTGCGCAAGTACATAGTATAGAGATTGGCCTGTATAATGCAATATTGGACGATTCATTGGTTTTAGGTACTGGGGTAATTCTACCGTACTTCCAATCTTCTGGAACTTGTGCTAGGGTCAAAGACTTTTGGTAAATAACGCAGAGGTACTGTGAGCACCACTCACCGTATCTAACTAGGAAAGCGTTAGGAATTCCGTCTACACCAGGTGATTTTTTGGAGTCTAAATTGAGAAGTAATGAAAGTATGCCCTGCTGAGATATTATAACATTATTGATAGGACTTACATTTTCAAAACGGGCGAAGTGTGGTAATCTGCCGTCTTCATCAGTGAAAACTGAACTGAAGAATTGATTAAAAGACTCGGAAATCACAAACTTGTTCGTGACTATTTCGCCATCGATTAAGAAACTGGAAGGTCCACTTTTCTTTGTGGAAAAATGGCGCCAAAACTTTGATGGGGCGGATAGCATATAATTTTTCAAATTACACCCTGATAGTGGTCCTTCGCAGTTTTTTATACTGCTACTAAGAACTAGGCGTGTGGCTGTTAGCTCTTGCATGTTATTTACTGAATATTTTGCTTTGCTTTGCTTTGCTTTACTTTGCTGAATCTTCAACTCGCATCGTACGAAAATTGTTCATATCGAGACAAAAGAAATGACGTGATACTTGGCGCACAGATCACAGTAATAGGAAAGTGATATTTGAAAACCTTTGCTTGAAATCTTCCAGGCGACCTTTCAGACATTGAGCATTCCATTGTAGAATGAAGTACTGGAGAGAGATGACCCCGCAACCGCACGTGTCGTACTCCTCTTCACCCTTCGCTGGACATTCCTCTGGGTTGTCTTTCTTTCGTCGCTGCAGCGTTCGCTCACTCGGTTACGCATATATAAACAGACGCCGCTCCTTCGAGCCCAGGTGAAGGCTGCCAAAGGGCTGCCCCCTTAAACAACCGAAACATTCCGTTTGCACTCAAATTGATTTTGCCAAGTGCTGCGAATCCCTCCCGGTAGAAGGGAAACGTCCCCTGTTAGAAGGACGACTTGAGCCCATATTTCGTTTTCAGCATCGAAGGCCTTCCGAGCGAGATTTTCTTCGGCGTTCTTTACGTGAGTATTCTCCATCACCGGTTGCTCCTTTATGCGTGCACGGTTCGCGTGTAGAAAAAAGGGACGCGTGCACCCACCGCTAGGCTTAATGCCGCTACCGATGAAATGCTGGTTGTGCTGGTGGGAGAATTAAATGTCGAAATCACATGGCTCAATGCGGTTAGTCGGATGTCCTCTTCAATCGAGAGGTTAGGATGTGAATTGATGTTTTGCACATACATCCCACAAACACCGTAAGACGCATACCAGGGGGGAAGGAAAACGCAAAGCCACACGTTTGTACACGAGAACAGAGCTCAAGGGCTTCCATGATTTAAATCGTTATGGGACAGATACCTGCAGTTCGTGTTGATGAAGCAATGCAAGAATTGAAGCGTTTGCGCGAACACAAGCGCGAATAGAGGAGACGCCTTCAAACGATGACGCGGCACCCCTGACGCGAAACAATGGCATGAATATCGAAGATGAGGCTGAAAACTCAAGCGCAGCGGACACCCAAGAAGATTGCATCGATGTCGTCAGTAAATATACGAAGAAGAAGATCAAGAAACTGACCGGAGATGGAGTAGCAGACAGCCTCGTTTCCGAGATAGAAAAAAATGAAGAGTACTAAACAAATAACGCCGCCAAAACCACCGCCACTCCTCAAGAACGACATCACGATGGTCATACGCACCAAAGACGGCCTTGACGTGAGAGAATAACATGCAGCTACGCTCTCCGACAGCCTTCTCTCCGCAGCAAGACTCACGTGGAAGCCGGCCCACCTGCGTGTTCGTATTGATCACGATTAGAACATCATGACCATCAGCACACCACACGAGAAAGTATCACGGGTACTCAGTACAGTTACCCAGCTCAAAATTCAAGACAAAACATACGGCGTAAGCCTCTATGGACTCTACCGCATGACTCCTGCAAGGGGGCATACACGACGTACCAGATCACTAACCCCGGAAACCTCCTAGGAGACCTCTGGCTACCAGGATATGAATTAGTGGCGTGCAGAAGACTCGGAAAGACCAACTCCATCGTCGTTACAATACTGGGCTCCAAAGTACCATTTTACGTTTACTACAAGGGGGTCGAAACCCGCTGCTACATCTACAGGAAGACGGTCCCGTACTGCTTCACGTGCTAGAAACTCGGACACCGCGCGGACGTGTGCTCAACCCCTACTGTGGTGGCTTGCTGCAAATGTGGAGTGCACAATCCTGAGCAAGGACACCTGTGAAACCTCACCTGCGCTCTCTGCCAACGCAGTCACCTAACGGCTGACAAGGAGTGCAAAGAACGATTCAAGGAGCCCTATATACTCAGGAAAAAGAAATGGGAGAGCCAGCACACCCCACGACAGGAAGACATCACCCGAAGATCCAGAAGCAAGTCCAGGGGCAACGAAGCAAGCTACCAGGCCAGGTCCAGGTGCCAGTCCTTCCCAGGTCTCGGCAGCAGCAATAATCGGAGCCGTTCGAAATCCAAAGCACCTGCTGATCGGGCCAACAACGCGGGAAGCAAAATCAATCAGGTGAGCTGCGCCAATCTTCTCACTCCCACTGCTCGCCCCCTTGAAACACCCTGTAGTGATTGTGCAAAGCTACAACAGAAAATTAAAGCATTGCGCGCTGAGCTACACACTCTTAAATGTTTAATAACTCAGGAACTATCTTCCGCCACGGCTAAACCAAACACTCCGGCCAGCGACAAAAAACGCAAGATAGAATCTGCCCCGAAATCAGACGCTCTCCCCCCCCCACTTCGAGCGCACCAGACATGGCACAATCCGGGACCATAGCTGAGCTGCTACAAGCATTCGACCAAGGTGCCAATCCTATGAGTGAAGAACATCACAGCCTGTCGGCACAAATAAGTGAGCTATCTACTCAGCATCAACAAACCGTTAAGCAGATAAACGCTCGTTTAGATAAGCTCGAAGCGCAACAGCCATCAATCCTTTGTCGTCTGGCCAGAAAAGAAAAACCGTATCAACGCCCAGGATCCACCGACGCAACCCAGATAGAACTATCAACCATAAACAATGGCTAGCCCCAAGACACGCAACCCCCACACCCTCCACATCTGGCAGTGGAATTGTAGAGGATACAAGCAAAAGCAAGGACTTCTGCATCAATACATTGGCTTTATTGATCACCCCCAGATATTATTGCCCTACAGGAAACTAACGCCACTGCCAAGCTTCCTGGCTACATCACGCGCACCACGCAAGAAGGTCGAGATATCTGCACCCTCGTCAGAAAGGACATTATTGCCGTCCAACATTCCTCACTGCAAGCGAGCACGATCACACGTTTACGGAACTAATTACCCCGAAACCCGGCAAAGAACGCAGCACTTTTATTCTCAATGTGTACTGTCTCCCTAAGAATAAAAGAGCCGGTCTCGCTTCTCTCTTCCACCAGGTGACTATGAAAGCGGGCACAAGCCCCCTCCTTATAATACGAGACCTCAATGCAGGTCATCCTGCCTGGGGGTGCTGCTACTTTAATAAGCGAGGAAAAGACGTCGCAGACTGAATGGATGAAGAGAACCTGACGCTACTCACTAATCCCGCCGAACCAACAAGAGTGGGGAACAGCGTCTCGCGGTATACTTGCCCCGATCACACTCTCGCTAAAAACGCCCCCACAACTCCTGGCACAATCTGGAGGAAAACCTTGGGAGTGACCACATGATAATCGAGACTGAGATTCAGGGATCCCTGTACCGAAGGCATCTTAGTGAAGCCCGAATCGCAGATTGGCATAATTTAAGGGAAAGCCGGCAACAAACTCCGAAGGACCCCATCATAAACATCAAAAATTGGGCACAGAAAAAGCGAGAAGACATTAAAAACCACACCAGAGTCCTCCAAACCACCACCCAGACCCCAGATATAAACAGCCATCTCTTTCATTTGTTGGAAGCTCGGCCCAGCCTCACTAGGTGATAGAGGAGACAAAAACACAACCGGAAGGTTAAGCTCCGCATTGCAAAACTGACGAAGGAGGCAGAGGCCCACGGAACGAAGCTCTGCCTGCAGAACTGGCTTGGAAAATGTGATGAGCTCCGAGGCACTCTAAGCACATCCAAAACCTAGAGTCTCCTCCGATACCTCATCGACCCGACAAAAAGCAAAGGAGAAACAAGTAAAACCATGCAGACAATCATTCATCAATTTCCGGGAACCACAGACGATTTGCTTCGTGCTCTCCAATCGCGCTACGTATCCAGTTCACTCCCTTTCCACCCGCCTCCGTACAATGGCTCCCCAAACGCTCACCTCGACCACCCAATCACCGAGGCAGAGGTTAGGGCAGCCCTTGCAAAAATCCGGAAGAACATATCACCAGGAATGGACCAAATCGCTAACAGAGCTCTGTCAAATCTTGATGACAACTCAATCTGTGCACTCACGGCATACATGAACGATTTTTGGGAGAGAGGCGCCATACCCTCATAATAGAAAGAAGCCGAGGTCAGGCTTATCCCAAAGCCGGGCAAACAGCCAAGAATAGAAAATCTGAGAACGATTTCTCTTCATGTATTGGAAAGCTCATGGAGCATGTTGCTCTTAACAGACTCGCACCGCCTGACGGGAGTAAGTCGGTTGTTTATTGGTTTTAGGAGAGATGTACAAGCAGCAGGCGTACCCGTCCAACCTCACGACACTGAGGAATATGTGTGTGCAACCACTATGATGGGGACTCAGCGATTTACATTTATTGCTTCCTACTTGGAACCAGGAGCTGCATTTGATGCCCGCAGGCTTGAAAATATAATTGCAGGGACACGCCCACCTCACATCATATGCGGTGATTTTAACGCCCACAATGAAATATGGGGAAGTGCGTATACCAATTCTCGTGGAGCAAGGCTTGCTGATCTACTTATCAATCACGGTATCGAACCTCGCAATGACGGCAGCATAACCTACATAAAAAATACAACCATGAGCAGCTGTATTGACCTTTCCTTCGTGTCAAACAGCTTCATCCAAAAATTTACTTGGCGTACAGATTTGGAAACGAGAGGCAGTGATCACTTTCCGATTTTAATATCTTATCAAGATGCAGCTGTGGGTCGACGTCAAAGCTATGTCAAGCGCACAGATTGGGAAGCCTTCAAAAACCGCACTGACGTGGGAATAACCGCAGCCACTAACGACAATGGCATAATACGAACTATGGTAAATTATCTGACAGAGTCATCGATCGTAGTGAGGAAGCGCCTAGATATTAAGACCGATCCAGAATATGAAAGGCTGCGTGCCATCTGCAGACGCGCTGAGCGTAAGGCGCGACGCACCAAAAACGTAGAGGACTTGAGGCAAGCTCGCAAAGCGCAAAGACATGTGAGGCGTTATTTTAGAAAAGTTAAACCGGAAACGGTGGAGTGATTTTTGCACAAACTTACATGTCCACAAACCATTATCGGGGATATGGCGCATTATAAAAAGTATGCGCACACATAACCAGCAACTGTATCCTCTCAAAGCGCTGTCGTTACACGAAGTCATATCACAAAAAGAAGCCGCTGAGGAGTATTGTCGGCTGATATCTACAGTATCAATGCCTCCGCTATTCCTTCAACGCGTCCCCGAAGTAACGCCACCAAACGCTGTAGCCGCAATAGACCTTCCGTTTTCTATTCGAGAGCTCGACACGGCCATCTCGAATGTCAAGAAACGTTCTTCTCGGTCATGATGACATACCTTACGAAGCGATTTCCCATCTCTGTCTCACCATTCCCGCCTACGCCTTCTGGAATACTACAACTCAAGCTGGCTCTGTGGTAGTGTTCGTACAGAATGGAAAATCGCTATAATTATTGCAACCCTAAAATCTGGGAAGCAACCCACAAGATTCGACTCATTCCGGCCTACCGCCTTACTAAGCTGCATTGGCAAAATCATGGAAAAATCATATTTAAGAGAATTACGTGGTACTTGGAAAGCAGAAACCTTTACCCATCTGAACTGAATGGCTTCCGGGAAAACAGATCCGCTATTGACAACATAACCGCTCTCGTCGCTTCACTGGAAGAAGAACTAGAAAGCGGACACATACCGACAGTAGTATGTCTTCACATAAAATCAGCATTTGAGTCAGTCTTACACACTGCAATTCTAGAGTCCTTAGCTGTCCTTGGTCTTGGTGGAAGACTGTACGCCTAGCTTGCGAGCTACCTCAAAGGACGTAAAATTTTCATGTGCATGCCAGAAGGCCGTACTTCCCATCACAGTATACAGAAAGGAGTGCCTCAAGGAGCCGTTTTAAGTCCTCTATTGTTCAACCTTACGCTTATCCACCCAAAAGCTTGCGCTCCCTCCCGGCGTCAAGGTCACACTTTATACGGATGACATCTGCATTTGGTGTGCGGCAAAGTCACGTCGTACAACGCAACAGCGGCTGCAGAAGGCTATGAGCAATGTGTCTTCGTACCTTGCGCCCAAGGGTCTCCGCCTTTCTTCCGAGAAAAGCGTTGCCATGGCGTTCACCCGCAAGCGGATGAGACAATACCCTCTAATCGTTGGCGGTCGTTGTCTGCAATAAGCACGAACCCAAAAATACCTTGGGATCATCGTAGATAGAAATCTATCATGGGCGCCGGAAGTCAAGCGATTACGTACTCGTCTCTCTGCGGTGGCACAAGTCATTGGATAACTTGCTGGATGTCGATGGGGCAGCGACTGCAGATCCATGGTGCTCCTCTGCAAAGCATATGTAGATGGCTTGCTGCTCTACAGCCTGCCTGTTCTGCAACGGCTGTCGCCCACAAGCAAAAAGCAACTCAATGCGGCTAGCAATAACTGCCTGCGTACCTGCGCTCGGCCTTCCTAATGGATCATCGTGTGTTGGCACTGTCGCAGAGGCTGGTTGCTTGCCTTTAGATATATTAGAATGCAGGAAACATTTCGAATATACTTGAGGCATACGCTGCACCCAAAATCCAAGTTCTTGGCAGGTATTGTACGATGCAACAAAATTTTGAGCTTCGCAGAAACTCTAAACACTATAAACATCTCTGTAC
>JABSTR010000670.1:0-19811 GCA_013339765.2 Haemaphysalis longicornis | reverse complement strand
GAGTGCCGACGACTGCAGCCGAGGGCAGCCAGCGTCGGCCTTTTCTTCGGAGTGGGGGGAGAGTGTGGTAATCCGGCAATAGTGGCGTGGACAATCCCACGCGATGGACATGTGCCGGCTGAGGATGAGGAGGGGTACGCGAGAGGAGAGGAGCGAGGATAGGACATGGCGGACTCGGCTGGGCGACGTGTGTGCAGCCGGATCGGCTGAGCGGTGTACCTTGGCGTAGCGGGACTCCCAGTAAAGGTGTGATCAAAGGGGCTCAGTGTCCTTCTTGGGAACCGCGGCCGGGTGCAAGAACCCCGGTACCACAAAGTGGAACACAAACGAGGAGCTCCTAAACTACCTAAGGCCGCAAGAAGTCTCCATGTGAGACGCAATATGCACCGAGACCATTCTTCGCCATGCAAGTGGAAAGTCTTCTCGACAAACGCGGTTGGGCTGACATTTGCCCCTAACTGCGAACGTCCCGCGAAGATCAACTTTCGCTTCACGAAACACGAAGTTGCGTATCATACGGAGTCACCTCCATGCATTTTTTAGTGCCAAGATTATGACCATATTGCAAAAATCTGCAAAGGGGAACAGCGCTGCAAGCGTTGCGAAGGTTCGCACAATTTTGTAGACTGCAAAGGAAAGGTTCCTTGTGCAGTTTGTGCTGGTGATCATCCAGCAAGCTATAGTGGATGTCAATTTAAACTGTGCGCATTACATCGATGGAAGGCGTTTATCTCTGGACCGGAACATTCTTCAAAAGCTTCGAAGCCTTGGGATGAACAACATTTTCCAGCGTTGCTATCTTTCGAAGCTGTAGATGTAGTGGACCGTGCAAGAAACTTGCTCAGCATACCGACGCCGCCAGCTCCTCCCAGTGAGGTTGAATCTGGGGAAAAGCCACCTCAGGATGGGGAGAGAAGGCAGTGTAAAAAAGCTCAGTATTTACAAGCCTTAAAAGAGCTCCATACCAGACATGAAGAGGCAAAAACCGGAAACGTCGTTGAAATTACACGCTCTCTATTTGGAGCCTTGCCGTCGTAACTCGCCTCAATTACCCACGGCACAACCAAGATCAGCCATCAGACAGTGCTCGGTTTAGAGCCAGTCATTGTAGGATCTTTTGCTCCACTCCTACAACAGGAATTTTGTTTTCTTAGGGCGTAGCTGTACAACACTACAAAAAAAGTGTCCCTAATCATCTATTAGAACTGTTCAGGTATAGCATGTCGTCTTGCCGAAAATAATGTAGTTGTTAAGAGCAGTGTGATCCCTACCCTGGCTTTGTCGGAACCTGGATTACTGGGCAGAAGATCAATGCCTGGCTATGTGGCTCACAAAAATCCGACTCTTCAAACATGTCCACATGGCACTGCCGCACTGTACATCCGGTGTAAGGTGTCTCGTGTATCTTTGCCAGCTAGGGATCTTTTCTCGGACGTAGCGGAAGTCGTTGCAGTGAGAATTCAACTGAGTTAGCACAGGCTTAGCGTAGCAAATGTTTGTTTGCGCCCATGAAGACCACTTATCGCAGAGATCTCTTGAAACAGCTGTGTAATCGCTGTCGCGCCCCTATAATCATCTGTGGTGATTTAAATGCCCATAATTGTCTGTGGAGGGACAAACAGACGGATGCAAGGCGCGAACATGTCGTCGATGCCAGTGACCACTCGAACCTGTGTATTAGAAATGATGGGGCTATAACATTTTTCAGACCGCCTGCACCGACAAGCACTATTGATCTCACTCTGCATACTAGTGATATACAGATCCAGTGTTATTGAGCGCTCGACCTCATGGGCAGTGATAACCTTCTGATCTTCATTATTGCTTCGTCCTTTCACCACAGCGAAGTGCGATTACCCGTGTTCAATTGGTACCGGTATCGAGAGGAGCTGAGGGTCGTATCAGACGACCTGTTCAGTGATGTCAGAGAGTAAAGAGAAGGCAACAACAATCTGTAAGCTCCCATGCCCCATCCCAACACCATATTTTACGTTTAAGAACGTGTGTGCCGCCATGCGAAGAGTCGTCATTGCAGCTTAAGCGAAGAAAGTGTGACCAACACTGAAGACCAGCTACAACAGAATACACTCCGCTATCCGGTGCAATACAATCCAATTAGGGCATTCCCAATGGCCTGGGTTTTCCCATTCCTTATGCGTATTTACACCAGTGCATGGCATTTGGAGCATCCTGAACGCGATGTCTGGGAAGTCACCTTCTATAAGGAAATTTGCCGCCTTGTCTTTGCGGAAGGATGTGACGACCTCGCAATTGGCTCAGGAATTCGGGGACAAATAAAATTCGAGCATGAATGGGGTACTCTGCTCCCCATGAGCCTCCTTGTCCTGCTTAGTGTTAGATGACCCATTCCCGCTTCGGGAGTTTGAGAGCGCGCAAAGTTCCTTACACAGATGATGTGCACCAAGGGCTTATTGATAAAATCACTACTCAAATGCGGTTTTACTTGCCTGCAGATTGCAAAGACAATCTCCTGAGTCATTTCAACCAAATTTGGGAGGCGGGTGCCATTTCTTCTGCGTGAAAACTCGCCTGGGTGGTGCCGGTTCTTAAACCTGGAAAGACCGAACGGTGGTGTCTTCATACCGGCCTGCTTCTTTCACATCCTGTGCGGCAAAGTTAGTAGAGAAACTGGTTTGTGCGAGACCAACGCCGTAGCTAGATCATTACAAAAAATACTATACTGCATGACTGGGTTTCGACGACGCTTAAGCCCCCAGGACTGTGCTCTGCATTTATAAGCAATGACGAACATAACTGAGTGCATGAACTGTGAACGACCACTCTGTTTGTGATATTTTTAAGCTTATCACTGTGTACTGAGTCAAGCAATAGTAGAGAGACAACATGCAATAGGTGTTTTAGAAAACCTTCTTCGCTTCCTCCACGGCTTTCTCACAGACCGGTACATGCAAGTACGGTTTGACAGTTCGGTAAGCGAAAATGATGCGTCTCAAGGGGGTACTCCAGGGCGGTGTTCTGTCTCCTACTCTTTTCAATGTGGCTATGGCTGGGCTACCTGAAGCACCAAAAGAGGTTCGACAATGATCTCACGTATCCGTGTCCGCTTGCGATGTTGGCATCTGTTTTTCCGGATACCAAGATAAGCTACTGGCAGTGATGACTCAACGCAGTGTACATACCACGAAAAAATATTTTTTCTACGTCGGCCTGACGCTGTCGGATGAGAAGTCCTGTTTTGTTTTTTTCTATGGGTACTGGCGACGGTCCACTCATGTTAATTTAGCATTCGGCAGCCTGCCTATTCAAGCGGCTTACGTGCGGTTCGTTGGTGTCACCCTGGACAGCAGACTGTATTGGCAACGGGAAGTCGATATGCCTATTTCGGCTCAGCCTCGCCGTGTGAGCATTTTGCGGGGGATTGCTGGGTATAAGTGGGGTAATCACCTGGCATCTATGATTACGCTGCATGCTGCGCTGATTGTGTGTCGTATTCTTTACCACTTGCCTCTGATCTCCCCTTCAGACTCCCAGTATGAGCGTCTCGAAGCGTTGCATAGGAAAGGCTGAGGACGGCAATTGGAGTTCTTCATGCAGCCGCGAATGAGGGGGTCATACGGAGGAGCCAGTGTGCTACAGCCCCCGTGATGGCATCACAGAGGTAACTGACGCAGATGATGCGTGTAGTAGAAACAAGTACTGAAGAGCAATAATAATGTGGCTTCGAACATGGGTGGCTTATCATGCGCAACGCTGCTCAAACACTCTGCGAATATTGTGCCATCAGTAGCCGGCGATACTTCCCATTTCAATGATGCCACGGTCTTACGAGAGCGTTCAGTGTCAGCTACATGTTCTCCACATGAGAGTCTAGCGATATAGGACAGTGAAACCAGCCAGGTTTTTGGTTCATGAACCTTTTAAGAACTCTTATCAAAATCCCCTTCAAATTTATGGATGGCTCAGTCAATCCGTACAGAGGGGTTATAGCAGTGGCTTATGTCATGCCTCATAACCAGGTTTCCTGGGCAGCACGCCTAGATTATGTAATATCTTCCACCGAATACGAGTGTATTTCATCACGGCTGCTTTGACGAAACTTGAGTCATATAAGCCGCAGAAAGTTGTAATTCTGACTGCCTCAAATGCATCACTACAACATTTGCAGCGTCGGATTCCCACCAAAATGGACTGTCAACGTTCCTAAAGGCTTGGGCAAGATCTCAGCACCATAGGGTTTCATGTGTGGTTTCAATGGATTCGCTCCCATTTTGGCGTCAAGGGCAATGAGACCGCTCATCTAGTGGCACGGAACGTGCTGCAATTATCACCGACTTTTAATGTTTCAGCGGATCACTGGAACAAATTCAGGCGAACAGTTGTGGAACATTTCAACTCCTTGGGAGATTCCCCTTCAGACACAGCGTACACAATTGTGTACGCAAAGTTTTAGAATTTTTTTTGCGCACGCCACCGATTTGGCGAGTTCAAATTGCGCGCCACGCATCAGCGTCAAGTTTGAGAACCAGCAAGTGGCGCTATCTAACCGAAAGAATTGAAAAAGAACGCAAGAAAGAAGTTCCGCAATGGTTGTCGCTTCGTTCTACGGCAGCTCTGGTAAGTGGGTTACAAAAACACAATTTTCACCTAATGGCACAATCTTCCACTTATTGTGCATTGTTGGTAGCTGGTCAGTGGAAGTTAATTAACAACCTGACAGAATATCAGCCTTTGGCACAACGAATTTTTCGCGATAAGAGGAGTTGACTTTGCGCGTACACAATTGTATACATTGTACCGCTACCAATAGAAACACTGCATTTCTTGCTCTTTCGCTAGTGGTGCTGCAGAAGTGCTAAAAACGGCTAACATTTTCCTTTTTTGGTACTTCGAGCTGGCCGATCATGCGAAGAATCGAACGAGAATAAAAAACAAAGCAGCTCAGAATCTGCTATTCAGAATAGCGGTTGGGAACACGTCAGACTTCAGTTTGTCGGATGATGAGGAAGGCGACCAGCAGCCGACTCAAACTGTAAACAGTTATTTCTTCTCTTCGTGCTTACAAACCAATTTTCTTAACATTCAAGAATATATTTAAAATACAGGACAACCAACCAGACGTTGAGGCTGGGCCTTCATCACCGATAGACGAAATCGACAACGACGATGGAAAGGCCACTGCGAAAATTCGAGTTTCATGGACTGCGAAGGACTTCGTGCGGCCAGACACCACATTTCACAGTTCGAGTACGATGACCCTGTTGTAGTCGACGAACCTGTTGAGTAATTTCTAAAGTACATTTCTCAGGATGTGTTTCAGGAGATGGCAAGATGCACAAACATTTCTGTTACAGAAACGACAGGAACGATTCTCGCAACCACTCCAGATGAGACAAAAAGGTTCCTTGGTATACTGATCATAATGGGAACGCTGAAATTTCCGCGAATGCGCAAGTATTGGCAACCAGCGACATAGATTCCTACGATTTGTGAAGAGATGAGCGTGAATAGATTTTTTAAGCTCAGGTCCGCCCTACACATCACTGAGTCAACAACACCGCCCTCACCAGCTGACAAATTTTAGAAAGTGCGTCCACTCCTAAACGCTCTCAGAGAACGTGTTCTATGGCTGCCATTTTCGGAGCACAACAGCATTGATGAGCAAATCATCCCCTTTACCGGCAGCGTAGCGGCGAAACAGTTTATCAGGAACAAACCCAACCCTGAGGGAGTAAAGGTGTTTCTTCATTGCAGTGCAGAGTGCTTGGCCCACTACTTTGAACTGTACCAGGAAAAAGGTACCGGTGTATCCGAGGAGCACAAGAGCCTTGGCTTGGGTGGCTCAATCGTCATGAGGCTTATTAAGGACTTGCCCTTGTATCGAAATTTCAAATGTTATTTCGATAACTACTTTACGTCCGCACCTCTTCTGCAGGAACTGGAGTCCATAGGGATCTGGGCAGTCGGAACAATCCGTGCCAATCGACTGCAAGGCTACGTCTTGAAGACTGACAATGAGCTGAGACGTGAAAGAAGAGGAAGCTACGACCAGAAAGTCACAAAAGACGGGGACTTCCTTCTCGTACGGTGGCAAGACAACGGAGTCGTAAATGGCGCTTCAAGCTACGTGGGCGTGGATGACCTGTCCACTGCAAGAAGGTGGAGCGAGGTCACAAAACAGCACGTCGAAATCCCATGCCCTGCTCTCATAAAGGACTACAACACCTTTATGGGGGGCGTGGACAAAATGAATTTTCTCCTCTCGTTGTACCCTCTCTGGCAAAGAACGAAGAAATGGCCAGTGCGAGTCATATGACTCTTTGTCTCTTTCGCCATTGTCAACAGCTGGCTTGAGTACGTGAAACATGCGGAAGCGAACAGAATGCAGCGTAAGAACAATATGGATTTGCTGGCAATCCAGAATGAAGTTGCCCCTGCCGCTCATCATGTGCAGCAAGAACGTTGCGAAGAAACGGGGCCGCCGAAGCCTCCAGGAGCCAGCTGAACCTCCCTGCAAAGTACACAACGCAGAGCCAAGGCCAGTCAACGCAGTTAGCTATGATGGCGTAAACCACTGGCCAGCCCACTCCGCACAACCGTTTGCTAAGCGTTGCAAATTTGAAGGCTGCACGTCCAGAACGCGCATCCGCTGCCAGAAGTGCAATGTACTCCTATGTCTTTCTGTCCACAAGAATTCTTTTTACGCTTTCCCTAACAAATGAATGATCGAAACCACTGTTTGCATGAAAAACACAATATGTAAAATGCCAGCATAACGCTGGTTTGTGTGTAAAAAAATATTTTTCTATTTTTCAATTACCGACAAATGTGGTGTGTTTGTACCGGGTGGGGCACAGTGTACACAAAGGTGTACGCGACCTAAAACAAAAAACAGGGGTATGTAGAATTTTCTTGATCCGTCTTGTTTAATTTCTAGGGTCATATATATCAGAAAAGAAAGAAAAAAATTTTTTCACTCATAAGTTTTAATCGGGTCTTAAGGGGATAATCAGCATTTAGTCACAAATGGTCTTACGAGATCGGAGGCAACAATGCTGTACCGCAACGGTACGGGATCAGCAAAAACATCAGCATAGCTATTCAAGGCGGGCCTTGTGCAATCGCCTCTGCCTTCGTCATGTGCAGTGATAGGGGATGTACACCAGAATATAATGTGTTGCCAAGAGCATGATGCCTAGCTGTCTGCTATGCTCTCAGCAATTCGAATGTTGGCAGCCCCACACAACACCCTGGACCACATCTTCTTCCAAGGGGTCATTGAATGCCGCGCAGAGATTTGCCGCGTCTTCAACTAAGCTTTTTTTAGGAGACGGAACTGTCGAATTTGTGGTCAAAAGGCACAAAGGTTGACTAATTAGGAAGAGCTTGGGCGGAGCAATTGCCGGCATATCCACCAGGCTAACCCCGCCTGATCCGACACAACTACTTCCACCACCTCATAAGGCTATGGAAACACCCTCACAAGTTGGTTGCAGTTCCATTTATCTAGATTTTACTACCCTATCAGTGACTCAACAGACAAAAAGCACCGGAGGTATGATTATCCGCAGATGATCATTATAATGGGTATGCATAGATGAGAGATTTCCTACACTATTGCATATAAGTGTAACACGGAGCGAGAGCTACCCAGTTACGTAACTGCGTTCCCGCACGCTAAGGTATATATATATATATATATATATATATATATATATATATATATATATATATATATATATATATATATATATATATATAATATATATATCTATATATATATATCTATATATATATATATATATATATATATATATATATTAAGAGGCAGAGCTCCGAGATTCTGAAGCACCGCTTTCAATTAGGCTCCCGAGCACGGGCCACCGAAAGACGGAACTGTCCGGGAATGGTGATGGTTATCCACAGATGACAGTGGCGATGTGTTTGAATGGGTAGAAGGAACAGAGGGATTGACCCGCCGTGTTCCACACTGGATATAACAATGGTAATGTCGCTTCCACGCATAAATACCACAACAGTACACGCCCAATGCCCACAATATATATATATATATATATATATATAAATATATATTGCGGATACGACAGGACCGTTTCTTCGTGGCTCATTTAAGTGGATGCGTTTGAGAGGGAACCCACTGGATCTACGCAGAACAGACAATGATGTTGATCTCCACATGAAGCTGGATCGTAGATGATGAACAGGATGTATAAGGAGTGAAGAAGGTGCAGACTTAAGCCGGTGGTGTCACAAGCTTTAGCCGCAACCAAAGGTCACAATATATACATATTTAAACCGAAAACGTGAAAGTCACAAAGACAGCGTAAGAATTTACGATAAGTACTTCGATAAGTAACGCCAACAAAGATGTTGACTGATGTATCACTATAAACGGTTGGCAGTCGAGAATACCTCGTAAAGCACAGCGGAGAATGTGGTAGATCACTGAAACAGATGAGGAATTTAGGAAGACAAAAAGCATGGCACAAAAATTTCCTGCTCAATGGGACCTAGGCCACTGCGTATGACGTGTTCCCCTCCTTTTTCATTAGTATATGGGAATGTAATTGTCGTCTGCAAATGGGGGTGCTGGCGAGAGGGCTGGCAGACTTTGAAGCATGACTCTGACAACGTTCAATGCATGTACCCTATCACGCGAGAAAAGCGTAGCTGTGCTACAAGAGGGGCTCTCAGACTTACGGTGGGATATTGTAGACCTAATCGAAGTTGTAAAGATAGCAGAAAGCTTCATGGAGCTAACTAGCGGGCATATGTTGCGCTATAGTAGACCCCAAGACAACAGATAACACGGCGTGGGATATTTTTTCGCATAGAATTAGCAGGAAATGTAGGGAAGTTCTTCAGCATAATCGATAGAGTCGAGGCGGTTGTATTGATGCTAAACACGCGCTACAGGTTAAGGATAGTACAGGGCGATGCGCCAACGACCACGCATGATGATGAAGCCGTAGACAGCTTCTTCAAGAACGTTGAATCAGTTATGAAAAAGACAAAAACACAGATCACGATTGTGAGGGGAGGCTAACGCGAAGGTAGCTAAGAAGCAAAAGGACAAAGGTCAGTGGGGCACTTCGGTATAGACAACCGCAACAATCGAGGAGATAAACCGGTGGGATTCGCAGAGAGAAATAATCTTAGGTAACAAACTCTGGCTTTTAGAAATCAAATAATTGTAAATGGATAGAAACGTCCTTTCGTGCAACAAAAAGAAAAACAAATTGAGTTCATTTTAGGTGACAACGGAGGTATTGTGCAAGATGCAGAGGTGCTAAGAAGATTTGGAGCGGGGATCATACGGTGGTTAGGTTCAAGCTAAAGTTAAATCTCAAAATAGCAACGAGGAGTCTCGTCCGAAATAGAAAACCCCGCATAGAGTCATTCAGTGCCAGATCAGAAGAGTTTAAAATAACTTTTCAAAAAAGTTGCACTTCTAGGCGAGCTTAAGGACGTCAGTGCAGAGTACCCAAATGACAACCTAGCATCGGCAATCAGTGAAATAGCAGCAGTTGTGGGCAACCCAGCATGTAGGGAAACATGTAAAAATAACTAAGAAAAGAAGGAACTAGTTGCTAAACGTAGGAACAATGAAAGTGTCACGTACAGCATATCAGATTGATTTAGCCGAGCAGTCGGAAGCGATTAACGGAAGTAAAAGAAACCACATTCGTGCACATATCTAGGCAGCGTTCGAGGAAGTGCTGAAAGCAGTAGGAGCAGCTGAGAGAACGCGAGCTGAAGGAAGAGACAGGATGTACCCTGTGAGAGGCGATCATAGTATCATTGCCCGCAAATTAGACGAAATAATAAAGGTAGCAGAAGGATTATACACCAGGTTTTATGCCAGCGACTAGACAAGGGGGAACTACATAGAACCCAAGCTTACCTTGCAGTGTCGCACGAGTATTTAAAGAGGAGATCTTGTGAAAGACACAAAAAGAGGAAAAGATGCAGGTGACGATGTTATAACCGCAGAACGTTTGAAGGAGGGAGAATATATTGTACTGGTAACGCTCGCTGGTTTATTTTCGAATGCACGAAGACTCAAAAAGTGCCCATAGCTATCAAAACGCCAACATTGTTCTAAATATTATGAAGGGAAATCCCAGAGACCTTAAGAATTAGAGATCTATTAGCCGACCCTTCATAGTTTACAAGGCGTTTACCAAAATTACATTTACTTGCATAGGTGACAGCCCGAATTCCTCAAAGCTAGGAGAGTGGGGTGGATTTAGGAAGGGTAGTCAACCACAGATGACCTTCATATTTTCAATCAAGTGAGAGAAAATTCCGAAGAATACTCTAAACGCCTTTTTCATGGAGCTTAAAGACTATCAGTAAGCGTTTGATTCCGTACTCACCGCAGCCGTGCTAGAAGCAATAGAAGACCAGAGACTACAGTAGACCTACGTTAGACTTATAGAAGGCATATATTTGGAATGCACGGAATGGATAACACTCCTCAAGCATCGCGATAAACTTGCGTTACGAAAGAATTATGAGAGGGAGATACCATCTTGCCAGAAATTTTACAGAACATTTGGGGGTTAAATAGAAAGTTTGGCTGCAAAAACCCAAGAAAAAGACAAATGGCGAAAACGTGAGCCAGTTGAAGTTTGCGTTTGGTATAGTCTTGAGATTGAGAATGCAAAACATCCATAAATATTGTTTCATTAACCACAAACAAAGCACGACCGCGCGACAAAAATAAATGTCAAAAATTGAAAGTGAAAAGAAATAGGCGTAACAAAACGCCCTCTTCTCCTTAGATAAAAAACGGTTGAAAAACTAAAAGAATATAATTATCTTGGATAGATTGTCAGTACTGACCCAAACCACGATAGAGAAATCGGCGCAAAATGTGTATGGGTTGGAGTGCATTTGGCAAGCACGCCCAAATAATGAAAAGTGAATTAGCTCTGTCACTCAAAAGAAAAATGTGCGACCGGTGCATACTGCAGGTATTATATACGGAGCTGAATACTTCCGCCTTAGTAAACAACTAGAAAGCAAACCTAGGTAGTTTCAAGGGACCGTAAAACGACTAATGTTAGGGGTAATACTCAGGCACTCTAAACAAGCTACCTGGAGCAAAATAAACTACAGTAGACGATATCACAGTTCAAATAGGGAAAAAAGAATTGACTTGGGCAGTATACATAGCAAGACGAAACGACAACCGCTGGGTAGTTAGGGTAAATGACTGGAGGCCAAGAAATGTTTAGAGGGGGAATTTCATGGAGGGATGCAATATAAAATTCTCGCGCAGCGCAGAACAGGAGCGGTTGGAGGTAAATGCGGGGAACCTTTGTCATTCAGTGAACCTGAGTTATCTGATGACGACGATGATGAAGATGATGGTGGTGGTGTTGGCGGTGGTGGTGAATGCAGCTATTTAATAGCCGCAGCGGTTAACCGATCACCGCTGTACCAAATCATGCATCAGTGAACACGCCTGACAGGCATGAGCCGTCTATCTCGGGAAACGCGCATTTATGTATCGTCTTCGAACTATTGGTCTGCAGGAGGAAGATGACACGTATTGCTGAGAAGGAGATTACACAATGCACGGTGATCAGTTTACACCGAAAAAAGGGCAGCATTGAACTTTTCGACCGAACTTAACCCTAGCTACTTTGGCCTGTTAATTCCTGCGGGGCAGTTTTTCCGTTTAGGCCCGTGTCAAATTATGGTCTCGGCCGCGTCCGACCCGTACTCCCATGGCTATTGACAACCAGTCCCTGTAGCCCATTGGACCGGCATATATTCTTATGACCAGACTCGGCACTTAGGGTTTCGACTGTTCGACAGCCACGAGGGTGGGGCAGGACTGCGGTCACAAAAGTTCAGCCGAGATGTCGTGGTCGGCCTCGAGCCCATCTCTAGAATGCATACTGCAAACCTTGCATTGTGGAAACGAAGAAAATCAGGAATATTTCACTGGTGAATGTGTTAATATGTAAGCACCTCAACGGCTCTAATATGAATGTTAGGATCGACCCGATACACACGCCTTCATTCAGATTCATTCACTTTTCTCTGACCTCATTTCGCTACAGATTGAAGGTTTGAGTAAGCGCAAAAGAACAAGGTCGAAAGAAGTGAACAGGACACGGCGCTACTATCAACGCGTGTATTTTCATTGTGACGCCCGACTTTATACGTTACAGTACACTGCGAACGAGAGAAAAGAGGGAAAGTGTAGGTCAGCACTGGTAGCGTTAGTGACATTCTACCACGACGAGGTACCTGGCCACCGGACATCGATGGCAGATTTGCAAATTCTACAACAGTGCAATGCCGTGTCTATCAAAATGGTGATAAAAAAGGTTCTTCGAAAATTTGCCAAAGTTCCTCACTGACGTTTGAGTCCTGTGCTCGGATTCTGCTTTCTACACGCAGAAACTCCACATGAACATCCTGCAGTCACACACGGCATTTCGTCCTCTGCATTTCAAAGATCCGTGCCAACTTCTGAACAAAACCCTTGAGGAGGGACTGAAGGTGGATTGCTTCAAAGGAGCTCGTAACTTCGTTGTGCATTTCCATGCCCTTTTGAAGAGCTCTAGATAACTTCGCCGGAAGTTTGGTTCCGTCTGCGCGAGCATGAAGATTGAGCGGAAGTGATTATCGAGTGTCAGCCCATCTGGATTGTTTTCGTTTCACGAAGCTCTTCTTGACATCCTCGACTACTGGCGCGCTATTGTGGCATTTCTAAAGAGCGATGATGCAAAAGAGAAGAAGTGTGACATGCTGAAAGCGTTTGTGATGACACCAAGATATCTGCACGACCTGCTTGTTTAGCTGAGATTCTTAAAAAACCTGGAATGAAGTTCTTCCAATAACCGAGCCCCTAGAAGCTAAATCTACGTTGGTGCATGTGGTCTATTCCCTACTTGCTACTTGCTGGGCGCCTGAAGGCACTGTTAAGCCAATGAACCGATGCCTCAGTGACGAGTTTTGTCGGGTAAGGAGACTGCATGCTCGATGTTGTTGACGAGGAGAAGCGCTTGTACGCTGTTAACAGCTCCCATGAGTAGTACGGGGCTGTATCCGAGAAGTGGAGCCAGACCGTTCAAGGAAATATTGCGGACGACTTGCAATACACCAGCGATTTGTTTTGGTATTGTTTGCAGATCGTCAACCTGAACGTGAAGGCAGAACTACCTCCATGTTCGAGATCTACAAGCACTTGTTCACACTGGTCATGCAGGGAGGGCATGATATTATCCAGCTAGAAAGAAAGTTCCTGGCGTATCAGGCCTACGTTGTGAAGGAAATTGTGGAGCGGCTACAGTTTTGGCAGATGCATGCACCAGCTTGGCCCACCCTTTCACCTTGCGCACCTGATTTGTGGGCCTTCCCTTATCTAGTGCGAATGTCAAAAAAAGCATTCTCAATGTTTCGCGTGGTCAATCGGAAGGAGGGTGCTGCTGTGACAGACACTAACATTAAAAAATACGCCTGCATATACTACAAATTGTAAATGGACGTCACTAGCAATGTTGCAAATATTGACTGCAATAAAATTGTCTCTGCGGTTTGATTTGTTTTATATTTGTGCATGGCATTTCTTAAAGATCAATACTCTAAGACCCTAATAATCCAAAAAACTCTGAACTCTGTCTGCTCTGAAAGGACGATCTGAAAAACTCCGAATGTGCAAAAAGAAATAAACTCCGAAAACGCCGTCCGATTTTAATCAAAAATAAACTCCGAAAACGCAGAACCCTAGCCGTAAGAAATAAACCACAAAGTTTTTGAAATCCTCGCGGGTGCCGTCATTCGGCCTTTCAAAAGCCCAAGGGGGTCACCTATAGTGCTAGTTAGGATAAAGAACTACACCTTACATTCCTGTGTGGACTTCTGAAAGCTCAATATTTCGGCAAAACGGTACATTTATCCTTTACTTTGTACAGATAACACATTGCACCACCTGAAGAATGCAAAATGCATATCGTCATTGGATCCTAGATTGGGCTATTCGCATACGGAAGTCGAAGAATTGGAGGATAAGAGCACTGCCTTCATGACATTTGATCGGCTAGTCAAAGTCAAGGTCGCGCCATTCGGCTTGTGATTAATCTTCAAACGCATAAGGACAATGTACCCTATCACAAACACCAGTGCCTTTTCAGCACTGGCAGGCACTAGATGAACTGGTAACGGCAATAGAAAGGCTGGAACCAGGCTCAAGCGCGCTGGTAGAGGCACTAGAGAAGCTGACGCTAGGCTGAGAGCCACTGGTCGAGGCACAAGAGACCCTTACACTAGGTTAAGCGCCACTGCGGCTGGCACCTGAAATGCTGGTGTGACTACGAACACAGATTCGATAGGCGTATTTACCACAGGGTGTGCCCAGTGGCCAATCCCCACAAGGTACACCAAGCGGCACTGCGCCTAACGAGTACTTCACTTTTTGCCGCGCGGAATGGTGCTAACGCCAGCGGCCGCAGGAGCGAGGGGTTAGTTTGTTTTGTTTCTGCCGCCTGAACATTCACTTTACTCGTGGGCATACCCTACTATGCTCAGCGGGAGACTTGGCAATGAGGTGCGAAGCAGCGACTAGGGTTAAAGAGGAATACGTGTCTTGTCAATCTTGACGACGTAGTGGTCCTTTATAGCACACCTGAACCATCTAAAAAGCGTATTTGAATCAATGCGGTAAAAAGATGTTACTATCAAACCTAAACCTTGGCGACGCTTGCTGTAGTGGTTTAAGGCTGCAGGAACAGCATCACTGGACGTCCCCATAGCTTCTCCCAGCACTAACAGCGGATCCCACGAGAGAGGAAGAAGCCGGAGCCCAGATGTGCAAGGTTTTTATACAGCAATGGAAAGCGAAGAATAATATGTATGCAGAGTGTTTCGTTCAGTAGCAACCGTCATTCCTTTCGTCGTCGCCTTCAAACGGCACTGATGCCTGGGGCCAATCCTCTTCTACCCACCAGCGGCTCGGTAGAACACTTAATTTATCAGGTGGTCCGATGGCCGTGTCTACGTGTGACTTGTGGAAGGAGGGCCTGACAGACCTAAGCTAAGTATTTTTTGATAAGGCCATTGCGCTAGACGGTGCCGTTGGGCGGTCGCTGCGAGTCACGCGCGCAGGTGCCCTCGGCCAATTCTTCTTTTTTGTTACCTACGAGACGGTTACCACGCAGCATGCGCTTGCGTGCACTTGTTTATTAGCGCGTTATCGCGTGGCGCAAGCCCACGCGCAAGCCGTGACGAGGCCGCGTGCTTGTCGGGAGGCACGTGGCCACAAGCGCTTAGTATTTTTCCCTTTGAATTTCTTGCGAAACTATTTACGATCGTCCCCAACTATGGCCAACCTAAATTGCTCTGCTCTAAAAAATTGTACCTTGTTTTTGAAATCCCCAATTTATACGCCACATACTGCGCCATCCAGGTAGCCGCAAGACCCTGTCAAAACAGCAGCGGCAGCTTCATTTCTGGCCTCTAACGCAAAACGCATGCATGGCCTTTTTTAGAGCTGTGTGCGTACTTCTTGTGGTTCGTAAAAGGCTTTTCCCGATCACAAAATCACTGACACAGCTTATAGGGGAAGACGAACCCTTCACGTGGTCTCATGAGAAAGAGCGCTCTTTCGAGGAACGGTGCGCCGCCGACCACAGGAAGCTTCAGTTCTCGGACACTTTCACGACGGCGCGGATACAGCAATTTACATTGACTTCAGCAATGTGGGTATCGGAGCTGGGCTTGCTGAGTGTACTTAGCTTGTAGGAATAGTCATAGCTTTCTTTTTCGCAGCCCTGCCATTATGCTCTTCTCCACACCCCTACATACCCCGAATCTGTTTAAAGACAATTTTTGTCCATAGAGCAGACTGTACCTCCAAGAACTGACGGTTTCGTAGGACTGGCGGCTGTGGATCATGCGTTTCTTCCAAGGAGAAGGCGAAACGTTTTTTCATCGTTTATTCTAAAAGTTGTACCAGTTTGCTTAGGTCAGTGTTTGTTGATTTTTTTGCAACTTCTGTACATTATAAGTTTTCCCGTGCAGGTCTTCCCATAAGCAACCACAAAGCAAGCGGACCTATCACTAGTGATAAGCGCACCACTTTCCCGTATACTTCGAAAGACAAATTGCTGCGCCACTGTTTTTGAGGAATGGAATCCGATTATGTGAAAGCAAGTTGGTAACCACTTTGCGCACGAATGCAGCTTGGCGAAACTACTTCCCTTGCTGTATTTGGGGACGTGTTGTTATCGTGTTATGAAACAAATCATTTGAACCTCTCACCGTTATCAAAAGGCCAAAAGCACCAAGAATAAATCATTTCTGAAACTTTCAGAGTGTCTAGAATTATCAACCACCAAGTCTTATCAATAACGAAAATTCGGGCCATTGCTCCTGTTGTTCCACTCATTTGCAAAAGTGCGTCTTGGGAAACAGAGGCAACGTACTGCTTCTTGGCTGAGTTTTTTGTCTTTGCACTTGCAGGCGATACGTCATAACGTTTGTTAAAACAAATATCTAGCTGTGGGTAACAATAAAGGGAAAGAAAAAACAGGTCTACCTAAGAACCACATCTTTGCATTTTGTTAACTCCTTGAAGAGGAGTTTTAGATGAGGTAATTTTAGGCACAAATCGTGAAAGGGGAAATATATTTCAAAGTAAATAAATATTTCTTATTCATGTAATTTTCCTTACTTTTTCCAGTTCTTTAACAGAGAAAACAAGACGTTTATGATGGCCAAAACGACGGCCGATCTTTCAACAACCAATCTAAAAATTGTGTGTCCCTACTTCGGATTAGCAAGGACCAAATATGGTGACAATAATTTGGAAATGTTTAGCTACTATGTGTACGTGAATAAGAGTGTGCCGGAAGATCAGGAAATTTGGTGCTTCAACACGTGAGGAGCTTTTGTTCTTACATCTCGGAAGACAACAAAACGTTATGTGACAATCTCAGCTTCGACGGAATATTGTGATGAAAACTTTTTATTCAATATACCGAAATAATTTGTCTAACAGCGGCGTTTTTACCACAATATTCAAAGTGAGCTGCAGTTCACGACATGCGCAATGCTAAAGGAGTAATTTTTGAGATAAACATATAGTTCTAAAAAAATATACAACCACTAATAGAAAATTATAATAAGACGCAAGTGATTTATGCGTTACTCTTGAAAAAAATCATATTTCTTCACTTCCAGGAGGGAAAGACTACAAACATGAACTTCCCCATTTACATTTGGGATGCTTAAAGAACGCGAATTATCTACTAGGAATTTAGAACGCGTTGTAGAAGTAACGTTTTTCATACTACCCTCAACTGCCAGCCCTGAATTCAAGGTTCAAGAGTAGTTTACATTTCTTTCAACGCATTGATTTTGAACTAATAACTCCAAAAAAATTTAAAAAGGTGTAAGTTTAGTTGTAACTGCCATTTTAGTGAGGATTACTAGAACCCCGGTATTGTGTGGAAACGAACCACAAGGTTACCGCTACAAGCGCAACTGCCGTAGAAAAGAAAAGGTGGTGCCAAAAATTGTTTGAGATAGGTGCCCACCCTGTTTCTGGGATCTAGTTTAGGGGTTAGGGCGGGTGGCTTGAACCGCGGTATGTAGAGGTGTACAGTGGGGACCACTGTTAAAGGGAAACGGTGAGCGCGTGGCCACTGCGCTCCGCGAAGCGCCGTCGCCGAGAAGTGGCGAGAATCGGAGACAGCCGGCCCATGCGCAATGACCGCATGAGCCGCGAGAAGCCGCTATGTCATCTGCTACGGCGCTCCGCATGGCCGCTCAGCTTGCAACAGCTGAGGGATTTCGCACTGGAAGTGCTGGAAGGATGTCAGCGGCTGTGCGAAGCGCCGTAGCAGACGACAGAGCGGCTTCTCGCGCCTCATGCGGTCATTGCGCATGGGCCGGCTGTCTCCGATTCTCCCCACTTCTCGGCGACGGCGCTTCGCGGAGCGCAGTGGCCACGCGCTCACCGTTTCCCTTTAACAGTCGTCCCCACTGTACGTATGGCCGTATTAACATGTATCTATGCATGTATGTATGCATGGACGTAGAAATGTCTTTACGTACGTAGATGTGAGTGTATGTATGTATGTATGAATGTATGAATGTATGAATATATGTTTATGTTCTAGATTTCCTGGAGCAGCGCGGGTATTTAGTTGCTCAGCTTTGTCATGCACTAAGCACAGGTAGCGAAAGAAAAATAAGAAAGTGCCCTGATTTTTTATTGCTGCGCTAGCATGTGAACCCAAACACAAATCTCTGAATCCAGCGGGCTAGCGCGAGGTTCCACCTACACCTGCTCTTTGTTACCTGTCAAATAATTCAGTGTTACTGCTTCTATGCAACAACTTAGAGGGCCGCAGACCGCAGCATTCCAGCGGGAGTGGCCGTACTGCATTGAACGTGGCGAGCGCTAGGCACCTGAATTCCGCTATTCCTCGCATCATCACCAAACCCATGACCCCGTTGTGTTCAGGTGAACCGGCGATGTTGGCATTGAGTACTGAATCAACACGTACCAGTGCGTTAGAGCAAATACAAACAAATGCAAACATCGTGGTACTAATCATAATATTCCTTCTGAAAGTAACGGCCAGGTATTCATTTGAGACCGCCGGAGAGGACTTTCTTTGCTGGAGTATCTGCAAATAAATCTGCGTGCACAGTACAAGGCACCTGTCAGCATCCAACTGTAATGTAATAAAGGAATTGGCCAGATGGGCACAGACCTCAGCGGAATCGTACGGCTCCGACACACCCGACGTTCGATTCCTACTCTGCAATTCAAGCTCACAAACGATGGAGTCTGATAAGATTGGCCTGGTGATGAATAGAAACGCCGAACCCACCACAAATACGTTGCCTAATTTGCCAAAGATTGGGCCACCTATGATGCTACGGTCAAAAATACGGCCGGTTTGAGTAGCGGAAAGGTTTTCTTATGGCATCACAGCTTTCTCAGTAGCAAATACTGCCGCCATTTTGTCTTGTTAAGAATTATTCATATTAGCTTGTAAACCCCTTATTTTTCTCGGACGCGGCCACCGCTCCAAATAACCACTTAAATTAGTGGTACAAAGAGACCTTGAGGCTGTCGCACGTAACTTACTGCGCCACCATTTTTGACAACAGCCAGCTGCCAACAGAGGTAATTGAAATATGCCTGTGTGTGTCTAACACTGAATTCAATCGATAGGCTTAGTCAGGCTTCCAAACTTACAATTTGGCACGCGTTTATCCTTTTCTTAAGTGGGAACTTGTTATAATAATTTATTCCAGCCGATAATCAGCAGGACCAACACGAGAGCTCCTCAACATGGATTGATAAGTTTCCGTTACCCACAGGTGGGCCCAATGGCGCAATTCTGTTGAAGCCGTCGATTTCTGCCGCGCGAAGGCAAGAATTTCTAGTTACAGCTACTTGGACTAATTTCTTCACTGCTTGGCTGCTCGCCCTTAGAAAAAAGGAGAATATTTCGATACCTCAACGCCAACGCCGCGAGAATTTTTGGCCACACTTTATCAGCCTGTCCTGGCCATTAGAGAACGGAGGCATGCTACTCGCCTGTGTTTATTGCGGGTTCACGTGGATGGTATGCCCGTGATCATACTTAATACTACTGGACCACATAAATTGATAATACATTCAACGCTTTGTCCGCTTTCGGAAACATTTCACACGGGCCTTACATAGTGCCGTAAGAATTTTTTTGAAGGAGGAACGCCCCAGTAACCAGCATGTGTGCAGCTCGAGTGTACATTGCTGGCCCTGAAATTGCTGTCTTGTATTCATTATT